>VOQJ01042680.1:0-11470 GCA_015052665.1 Apistogramma diplotaenia | reverse complement strand
TTTGACGCGGGGTTTTTTGTGGGAAAGGGGGGGGGGGGGTGCTCACGCCAAGAGAAAACAAAAACACAAAAGGAACACATTACTGAAGGCTGCTAATTACATTTACATGTTCATTCTTCTTTGTTGTGGTCGTCAGATGAAGATCAGAAGTCCACTCATTAAATATGTAATAAAATAAAGAGTGCTTGACTGAGAGCATATCTACTTTTATGCTTCCACCTCTGGGCCTGTAAAGCCTTAACCGCACATTTCACCCGATCATAAAGTACAGGGCTGAAACTCCACAGAGCCAGTTCAAGAGGAGTCTTTCCCCTTTGTGTTCGTAAAGATGCTGACCATATGACATAACAGAGGCAGGGTCGGAAATGCAGCTCAGGATGTTGATGCAGCAGCTGTGTCTGCGCTTGTGAGGGCAGAACGGCGGAGACGGTGAGCAGAGCGAGACTGTGCTTACCTACCTGCTTGCGTGTTTTCTGCGATTTCTGCAGCCACACCCTCCACTGATCGTACAGTTTCATCGACATGCCGCTGCAGCCGTACGCGTGCTTGCGGACCCAGCCGAAGAACTGCTTGAGTTCCCGCCGCAGGGTGGAGTTCTGCTCACCGGTCTTGGGATCACATGAGCCGCTCTGCAGCCGCTCTGGGAGAAGAAAGGGGGGGGGGGGGGGGGTGAAGAGGGAAGATGAAAGGACAGCATCAAGGTTACAGTTAGGACAAGTGTTTGTAGGTAAAGTGTGAAGATTATTTCCCATTAAATTAATTTAATTGATGTTCAATATATCTGCATATTATGGGATTTTGAGCATGAGTGATGAGGAAATCTAAGAAATGTCTCCTGCAGCCTATCATTTCAACATTTTCTCTGGAGGAATGAAAAATTGCATTTTTCCAAAATCAGTCTTCATAGATTTAAAAAAACTAAACATAAGCATACAGTACCGGTACAATTAAAAAGTAAGGAATGCTTCATTTTCTTTAATATTTATGATAAATCGTTGAGTTTGGAGTTCGTTTTAGGTCCTTAATATGCAAATCAGCTGCCTTCTGAAGAGGTTTTGTCAAGTAAAATAATTTTGTCATTAAAAATATGAATCCAAATCTTTTGCATGCTTTTGAGCTGACAGATATAAGCTGCTCTCAGTTGACTGTCGTCACTGTAGGCTCGGATCAGCAGAAAGCAAAAGCTGTGGGTTCACATTTTAAATCACAAATTTATTCTACTTGCAATCAAAGACTTTAAAGTGCACTTTCCATTGTTTTCCTCCTGAACCAAATCCGTTTGGCTGCATAATAAAAAAACAAAACAAAAGTCACTTTATGTGTAGCTCAACGCTGCAAAACTGATGATGCAAAGTCAGCTTTGGCTTCACTTCAGATCCGTTTCTGTTCCTGGGTTTAACGTATGGAAGCGACACTCGGTATCTGGGAGAGGGCTGCTGTCGTCTGCCACCATCAATTCTTCATTGCAAACAACAGAGCCCGATAACGACTTCCTCCTTCTGGGAAGTAAACACCACATAACCTATGCAACTCATTATCTGCTTCTCCAGCTCTCAAACCTGCTTCCACTCAGGCTTTATGGGCCCTGTGTGCGCCGCTCGCTGACAGACTACCAGCTTTTTAACTTGATCAATCTTTGAAGCAGACGACAAAAATCTATCAACTGTCCCCCCCGGCTCTTTGCTGCTCCCTCTAATCCTCCATTTGGAGATCCCTATCAAGGTATGTAGCCTATTGAGGTTTGCTTTCTTTTAGGTCACATGCGGTTTGGATCTCCTTGTTCAGGATGTTGAATTGAGAAGGACGCATTGTTCGTTTTTTTTTTTTTTGTGGCTTTAATTGGCAATGAAAGGTTGATTATTAGAAAGAACGGTCAAGATTTGTGGGCATCACAGATGGTTGGGGAGCATTTAAAGGCCATTTAAGCAAAGAGACGGTCTGGAAAAGGAAAATCCAGGCTGATGGGTTTCACTTGGAAAGCGTGTCTACTGTATTTCATATCGTCTGCTAAGTGCGTACCGCTGCTGGGTGTGGAGGCAGCAGTCGGGTGGCTCCAGTCACTCCAGATGCCAGCCTTCCTGGAGCCAAAGATGCCCACTGGGTTGCACCTCACCTGGACAAAATAGACCGTCCCAGGCTGGAGGCCTGCCAGGCGACATGATGTCAGATTACCAACATCGTCCACCGCCTGAGGGAGGGGCCAAAATGAAACGGAGGATATAGAAAACTTTAACAGTTGATTTACAGGAAAAGCAGAAAGACAAGAAACTCCTCAGTCGAGAGCTGAGTAATCAAACATACAAAGCAGAGCAACGGGAAGAAGCTTAGGCTAGAAAACAGTTTCACTTGTGCACTTTTTGATCAAAGCCAAGATTCAATATTTAGAAGCTAGAAATTGCTAACGGCAGCCAAGGTTTCTATATGAGAATAAGATTTGTATTATAATGAACAACAAGTTAGAAAAGCAGCAGGAGAAACTTGTGCTCATTACTTAATGATCTGAGCTACACAGAAGGCGTGTGTAGGCCAGTGTGCAGATCTGTGTGCAGGTGTTTGCATGTGCGGACCACCTTCCATTCAGCGCTGTCCTCCAGTCGGTAGCGTATCTGATATTTGGCCTGAAACAGGATGTCCTTGAGCTCGGGGGGGCTGGCCCAGCGGACCGTCAGCTGGTCCTCGAGATCGCCGACGCGACTGACCTGCACGTTGGCAGGAGGGTCTGTGGTCACTGCACACCCACACACACCCACACAGTGTTAAAAGGTTTGCGCGCATGGTCTCAAACAAGTCATTTTAGCTCCTCTCCCTTTAAGGCACTTTTAAGCCAGCCTTCTTCTGATTGGTTGTCGGTCATAAACAAAAGGTTTGAACATGTACATCCTCCTGGAAATGTAATATTTGCCTTTTTTTTTAAAGTAATATCTGAACAGCCATGCCTGTTTGGTTATGCTACGGTAACAGTAAGGAAAAAGAAAATGACTGTGATCGTGTGCAATGAGCTTTCGATCTTGTTATGCTAAGATAACATTAAGTCTGCTATTCAGGGAGGTCAAGATTGAAATTAAATGCAATCTGTTTCTGCTAAAAGTGTGACTGTGATAAAACTGGGGGGGAAAAATATAATAATTTCAAAGTGGAACAATATTATAGGAAGATCTTAATAATTAGCATGTACTAAATTTAAGCAGTTCATTTTCATACAGAAGAAAAAGAAAGAAAGAAGCTGTAGTTGCTGCGCGTGCTTCGGCTTAGGTCAGTCTGCACCTGCTGTGAGAGCACGCTGTCCTCTCGGTTAGTTTTAAATAAAACATTTTATTTACCCCAACAAAATAGCTCAAGTGCTTTAAAGGAGACAAAGATGACAATAAAAGGAGGACGGCAGAGAGAAAGAACACTTAAAATGTCCTGTAAAAAAGAAAAAAGAAAGCTGTCCATTTGTAACCTCCTGCTTGAGGCATCCCTCGCTGCCTTCACTGCAGGCGCGTGACGCTGTTTGTCAGCTGATGTATTTATTTGCTCCGCTCAAGATAAAGAGGAAAGCTAAGCCAGCAGAGCTCATTGTTTCTGCTATTCTGGCAGCGCAATGCATCACACACATGGCAGTGCTCCTCCTTCGCCTCCAACCCACTCACAGCCTCCATGCTTTCTGTTCCTCTGTGTCCAATGAGGATTAATAGAGAGAGGATGCCCAGTTACAAATAACAAAGGCTGCTTTAGAAAATGCGACGGTTCGCTGGAACTAGCAGATGAGAACTAGACTAATCGTGACAAATCTATAATGACAAGTACATCAGAACTTAAATTCCAGCAACCTGCAAAGCCGCCACTGAGAGACTTAGGAGAACTTCTGCAACACGAGAGTTTGTCTTTGAGTTGCAGCCTGAGCTCGTAATGCTGGTTGGACAAAGTGAACCAGAAAAAAAACACACAGAACTGTGCAGCCATATGCAGAAGATCTGCAGACAAATGTAAAAGAAGAGGGGGAAACTTCAGACAAACTTCTCACTCACCTACATCGAGGATGTCCAGGGTGGTGACGTCAGAGGTAGCTGAGCCAAGCTGATTGGTCGCTTCCACCCAAATCTCATACGGAGTGAAGAGGGCGATGTTGCGGGGGATGTAGCAGGAGTAACGCTGGTTTCCTGCGCTGTAATTTTCACACTCCTTCTCTTTCCCGTGCCACCTGGACACAACAACAGAGCCCGAATCTGACGTTTGCCAGCGCAGAGGTAGGCGCGGTATTTTTTAGCTGTTTGCACAAGAGCAAAACTGCATCCTGCAGCCTCTGAGTTGAACTATGTGCTTCAGATATGCATCGCATACAGTCTACCTGAGGGCTGCTGGACGAGGCGGTCACCTGTGAGCTGCGACAGCAGGTCTGGGGGCGCTCACCTCAATTTGTACTTGAGGGTGTATTTGGTTGGGATGTGGGTCTCACCCTGCCCACCGAGGCTCCACTGGCAGCTCAAGTCCTTCGTGTTTCGGGAGCAACATGTTAAATTGACGGGCTTTTCAGGAGGCACTGAAGAAAACAAAAACTAGCAATTTAAAAAAATGAATAAAGGCATTCAAATGATGCAAAAGGAACAAAGAGTAAAAGAACATCGATACCACACACAGACACGTCTGGGAGCCACATGATGCTTCATGTGGTTTTAATTGAGCCTTCTTACACTTAAAAAATGTTTAGCTTTGAGTTGATATCTACTCAAAGGAATAACCAATATTTTTTAAACAACTAATGTAAGTTCAGATCAGAAATTCCTCTGAAATTTACAGATTTATGACATCTTCACTCTGATTTCATAAACATCAGATTTTTTTTCCTTTTTAAAATTAGGGTACTGACATATGTGAGGTTTTATTATTGTACTTTGGTGTTAATGTTGTTTGTTTTGGGATTAATAAAAGAAAATTAGTAAGTTTATTCTGCCAAGTGGCAGATGCTGTAAGTGAATAGAAGTTCACAGTAAGGGCAGTTGTGCAAAAACTAATACTGAGCCAATAAAGCTGATCAAGTCATTCTAAAGTACTGATTGTATCAATGCAGTGTCGTGCATTTGTAAACCCATTCGATTTTTACCACAATGACTCGAAAAGCCTCCACTTACTGCCCACGTAGAGGCAAGAACCAGCCAGGACGTGTCCATCCGCTCCATGGCACACCAGGTTGTCCCCGGACTGCTGCTGGGATCCATTGAGGCTATGAAGGGTGACGCTGAGGACGCTGGAGGACGCCACACTGTAGGTGCTAGTGGACAGGCGCACTCCGTTCAGCGTCCAGTACAAGGTGCGGGCGTGCAGGCCGAACTCAGGGCTCAGTGTGCACGTGGCTGTCAGGCTGGAGCCAATCCGCAGAAAGGGATCCTGGGGGGAGATCACTGCCATATCTGGGTGTTGGAGACATATGGACACAGGAAAATCTCTTAACCCAAAACTAGTGTGAAGTGTTTCATCTAATCATCTGCTTTCACTTCTCTCAGTGATTTAGTTTTATTTAAATATGCTCATCAAGTTCCCCAAAATCCACAGTATTCTGACAGACACTAAACCAGAAAAGCAGCAAATTCTCACATTCACGTCTGACTAATAAAATACTTCTTTAGAACTTTTATTGACAGTTTTTTTTAGAAAAGCCCCTCTTTTGTCCCCTCGCAGCTATACATGAATTTGAGATCATTTTAAGCCGTTATTAACAAAAACGCTCCTCAGAGGTGAAAAATCCTTTAAACTCGCTAATGTTCTTTTTTCCTAACGAGACTACATTTAAATTTGAGCTTTTTAGCTCCCCGCCAGTCATTGTTTAACTATAATTAACTACGCTTTCCTCAGCATCATCATGCATTAGTCCTCCGCGGCTGTTTTTCGGAGTGTTTCTGAAACCAGCAGCGTGCCAACACAGCCTGAGGTGAAACTGCAGCGTTTATAACAAGAAATCATTAGAGGCAAAACGTATGCAAAAGTGTGTGTGTGTGTGTGTGTGTATGTGTGTGTGTGTGAGAGAGAAGCAGCAGTGTCTCAGCACATATTTATGACCCAGTAATGAAGTGGATTTATGGAGCCTCAGTAGGATCACTCAGAAAGGTCACCCCCACATCCTTGGTAAAAATCCTTGAATACTTTTCCATACTGCAACCCCTGTGAGGCATAAAGTTTGCCCTCATGATTGATGCCCATGAGAAACCCCTCTTCTGTGTCTTTGAATGGCACCACTGGGCTCCTTATTCACACAGACATCTGAGTTAACGTGTAGAGTTCTATGACGCATGCTGCAGGTGGGCGGCGGATAAACTTCCCAACATGTGTTTCGCTTCAGTTTTTCTATGATGTAAAGACAAAATGTTTGGGGAAGAAAACTTATGATGAGACCAGTGAGGATTCACCCACGGGGCCTCGCCCAGAGGGAATTATATTAAGCGCAACGCTAATTACGGGTACAGTAAAGTACACATTTCTCAGCACTCACGGGGCTACGTGCAGTCTTATGGTGACTCTGCAGTCTATTTCACAATTGCATGCAACAGTGCAGACGAACACTATTCTGATTTAACTCATCAGCTACATCACCGAGCATGTCTAATAGGCCTTGATCGCAGTTATTTTCTTCATTATCTTCACCTAATGATTGTATGTGGATTTCATTCACTTAAATAGGCTGAGGAATAATGTAACCAAATGTTTCCCACCACAATCACGACTGTCAGCATGGCAGATATACAGTACTGTGCAAAGGTCTTGAGTCACCCTTCATTTCTTTTTATTTTGCTGGAAAAATAGGTGCAACTATTTATTGAAACGTGCACAAAAATCTAGTATTGTGCAACGCAGCCTAAAGTCTCTGACAAGGTTTCTTGCAGTTTCTTCGAGAATAGCTCATCGGGCTTCTTAAAGGGCACTTTAAGGAATTTTTTGACACTGATTTTCAGCCCAGTTCTTTTTCCACTTTGGTTTGCCTCACTCTTTTCACCCTTGTTTCTGTCCCTGAAAGGCTTCTTGACAGCCATCCTTCCACTGAGACCATTTCTGATGAGGCTTTGCTGGTGCAAAAGCACTATTTTATGTTTGGTAGACTGCATTAGGTTTGGTGTTTTTCATAGAGTCAACAAAAGAAATAGGATCAAATTAAATGTTAGGCTGCTAGTAAAAGGGTGCCTAAATATATATTTGCTATAAGTTTCATGCAGTCACAACATCCCATGGTTCATCAGGTACGATGACTGGACTGAAAATGAGTGAAAAAGGCAACAAGTGTCCAAAGTCAAATTTTGAAAGACCTTCAGAAAAGTCCACTTTAAAATATTTTAATAAAGTCTGGCTCATAAAAACAAAAAATGAAAATAATAAGAAGTGGTTCAAGACTTTAGTACAGTGCTGTATACATTTGTCTAACATATTTTGCTATAACATAATAAGTCATTTATAATTTTTCAAGTTCCTCTATAATCTTCTTTATAATTCCTTATTGTGTTGCCAAATTATAATTTATTTGTTTTGATTGTAAGGTATTAGTTTGATGGATCAGGCATAAACACATTCATCTGTTATTTTTATTGATCCTTCGTTACAAAATTGCCAATACACAATATAAGCCTGTATCTATTCCTAATTCAGCACTGGAAACTGGTGATGTCTTTGGCTTCTTCTGAAAGAAGAATCTTCTCAAACCCAAGCAGCCAGTGTTTCTGTGATTTCTTGTAATTTAGCTCAGAATTTTTACAGGTGGGAGTTATTAAACAACAGTTTGGACAGGAACTTGCATTCTTGCGTTGGGCCACAGCTTTGAGGGGAGTTCTGCTCTTCTGACTACGCGCTGCACCGACAGGAATGAGGTGAAATACATTTAAGGCAGCCACTCCAAAGTTCGCTGTTACTTACGCGTCGAGGAGAACAACACGCGTGGAATCAGGAGGAGCACAAACATGAAGGACATCATGGTTCTCTCCTTCTGTCCGTTTGGAGTTCCAGGGGCTGAAGTAAAGTTGGAGGAGGAAGCGCGCAGCTCCGCTCTTCAGTGAAACACCCAGCACGAGGTTTGCCTCCTGTATCTGTGTCCCTGCAGCGGCTCAAACACTCAGGTTCGTACTGCTTGCTCCGCCCTCATTTTCCCACACAGCCCCGAGCCATCAGTGTACGAAAGCACCGAGACACACCCACAGAAACACACCCACGGACCTGCAGAATCAGCTAATAAACGGGGAAAAAAAATGAGTCTCACATGTTGCCCGATTTTATTTCAGTGCTGTAATCATTTCTTGCCAGAAGCAGGCTGCTGTGAGGTGGATACAGCTGTCAGGTAGTGTTTTTATCAAATCACAAGTTTTAAAAAACTTACCTTTCTAGACATCAGCTGTCACGTTACATCATTTCCTGTCAACGTACTTAAAGTCATGATATAAATTGTCACATTTTTGAAGACTTTTGATTTTTTAAATTTATTTTGTACACGAATAAAATTACATATATTTCCGAATCCTGATTAAATTTACTCTACACTGAAGAGTGTGACACGCACTTATCCTTCTTATTAGGCTGATTGCTCCTTTTTGGCAGCAGAAGTTTAGATAAGCAACCAATGAACTGCATACAGTTTACCATCTGTGTTGTATAATACAATAGAATTCAATTCATTTTTTATTTACATATTACCAAGTCACAACAAATAGTCAATTCAATGCACTTTATATTGTAAGGTAAAGATCCTACAATAACTACAGAGGATAACCAACAATCCAAATGATCCCTTATGTGCAAGCACTTGGTGACAGTGGGAAGGAAAAACGCTCTTTTAACAGGAAGAAACTTCTGGTAGAACTGAAGAAAGTTGTGGAAGAGAGCCAGAGATTAAAATAACTAATGGTTAAAAGCAGGGTGGTGTATAAAAAGAGTGGAAAGAAACACTCAATACAACATAGGAACCCCCCCCCCCCTCTCTTGCTAGTTCCTGTCAGAACTCTAACTGCAGCATTTTAGATCAGCTGAAGGCTTTTCAGTAATATAGTACAACAGTCCAGACTACAAGTAAAATAATGTGATCTCATTTGCTCCAGATATTATTTCACAAAACCATAAAAAAAACATCTGCAACATGGATACTTTTAAAAACTGAAGAAAAAAAAAGTATTTAAAATACTGCCTTTGGCATTCAGACAGTTGTGTCTGAATACCCTATGTGAGAATAATAAAAACAATACAAAGAAGAGACAGAGGAGTAATACTTCAAACCATGCAATCTGTTTCATTACATTAAGATTTTACACACAGATAGCCCATCAGTGCTAAATGAATCATAAAAATAGAAATACATGAACAAGTTTTACAATAGCATGAATGTGTTATACATTCAAAATAAGAGTCCAAAACATGACGTAGAGCACTTCTTATAGCCTTCTTTTCACTCATATTTCACTTAAGCTTCAAATTCTGTATTTTTCCTTCTATGTGAATAATAAGCCTATAACCATCTTATTCAGTTATTACTTTCTGAAGGGAATTTACACACTGTATCACGTAACTTATGTAACGGTGACAAAAAAAAAGAAAGAAAGAAGCTACACTCGACATGTTATAACTTCGAGGTTCTTCACTGAGTTTTCCCTTGTTGACTTTCTGGGTCTTTTCTCCTTATTAGTGATACACTGCGCCCTCATCAGAAGCTGTACTTCCACCTGGTAACTGTAACACTGAGCGGCAACAGTCCGATCTTTACCAACTATCTCTGCTACATTTTTATGAATGTATCAACTGCCACGTTATGCACTGCAGCAAAGGCTGCTCTGCAGATTGTGTAAGTATTTTAGGGGGGCCCGCGCGTGCGTGATGATGATGATGATGATGATGATGATGCGCGTGACGCCACAAGCAGAGGCAGATCAGTGGAGCAGTAGACAGGACCCGGGCTGAAGCAGCAGCAGCATCCGTACCAGCAGCGCTACCACAAAGGGACATCAGTGCCGGTTTGAAGCTCGATTCTCCGCTGTGCTCTTTCGGATTTGAGATGCTTCGGCTCGGCGGCAGGATGTGCGGACTCTCGGCCCTGCTCTCGGTGCTTCTCGCTGGGCTTGCGGCAGCGTCCTCCGATATGTTTGACAACCAACTGGGCGACATCAATTACTGCAAAAAGCAATGCCAGATCAGCATCAAAAACAAAAGCCCCGCTAAAGTAAGTTAACCCCGTGTGCTCTACGGCAGGCTCTACAGAAAGCGCATTATCGGCAGCGAGCAGACAGCTACATCCCACCGGTGTGCATTTCAGCAGCAAAATACAAACAGAAGCTTACAATCGGCATCAGAAGTCAAATGTAAACAAACGGAAAATGAATAAATCTTCAAATTAACATGTTTAGATTTGTGCGTAATGACGAGCAGCACTCTGCCTTGGATTTTTCACTGCATCCTCCGGGATGCTACGGCGCATACTTAGGCCGAAAAATGGATGCAGCTTATTTTCGTCTGCATCTTAAAGGCCAGTCCAAGAAGTGAACTGCATTCGCCTCTAGCTCGTCTCTACATGTAAGCTCACATGCAGTAAACTGCGCCAGTGTCTGACCATCTCCAGTCCGCTGATTAGGCGTCGTGGAGCAGTGAGACGTTGATGAACCGTGAAACATTTAATAACAGTTTACGCAGCATCCTCCGGCGCAGACAAGGCCAGACTTAAGGGGAGAAGGACTGAGATGATGGTGATTTATTTATTTATTTTGTGAGTTTCTTTGGTTTAGAGTCTTGCCTAGATCTCAAGTCCTCCTCCTCCTCCTCCTCTGCTTCTTCTTCAGGTGTGGTTCAGACACCCTGCAGGGCAGCAGGGGCAGAGCTGCAAAGCACAGTCACCTGGTTTGAAGTCTGTGATCAAAACCTCTACATGAATGTCGAGATTTGTGCCATCACACTAGAGAGTTTAGCGATGCTGTGTAAGCATTCACCTTCAAACTATGAGGTGGCTTTTCGCGGTTTGGGATAAACACCCATTCTTCTCCCTCTGAATCAACATGGAAACGCAGTAAAGATGATGAAAGGCTCCAGGCTGTAATAAACCGATCGCTGTCAGAAAATCTCTTTGTCTTTCCTGTTCCCAGGGAGGCCACTAGAGGACGCTGTTTCTTTATTTTGCGGAGAAAATTAAGAGAAAGCTGCAGTAATGTGCTTCTTCCTCTCTCACCGTCACATCATCCAGCAAAAGTTTTTATGGAACTTGTTCATTACCGGTTTTCTCGGACAATAACTGTTTATGTCAGGCCATGATAACAGCTGCACCTTGTCATTAACAGATGCCGTCACCCATCTATGTCATACTTCCTAACAAGGTTATCTGGAGTTTATCCAAGACTATCCAAGGAGACAGCTCTAATTTTGCCCCCCCCCCCCCCCCCCCCCCCCCCCCCCCCCCTCTTTGTCCTTTTTTCTTTCCCCCCCCTCCCCCCCCCCCCCCCCCCTTTTTTTCCCCCCCCCTCGGTTGTTGTTCGCCTCCCTTCCC
>VOQJ01042675.1:0-20095 GCA_015052665.1 Apistogramma diplotaenia | reverse complement strand
TGTGACAAACTGCACACACTTTGTGTATTTGCTCATATTTGTTGAGCATTTAGAAACGTTGCATGTAAAATTACCTGCCAAACGTTACTGCCTTTTTGTCGCTCCTCCTCGGTCGACAGATCGATCGATCTGTCAAATTGCACTCGTACCCTAACATTAACCCCCACTGTCTTAAAGAATAGTGATGCAGTTATTAGCAGTGTTGCTGACATTATCCTCAAAAATGTGCTTTTCTTTCTTGTTTAAGGTGCCGACTACGAACTTGAATCTTTCGCCAACTGTGGCTATTTCTGGGGTTTCACTAGAGCTGTAGATAAAATTCACCACTCCACCCCAACGAGGAAAACCAGCCAGAAGAACCTCCCCAAATGTCATAAATAAATCATGAATGATAATGAAACCAGTCACGGGGAAGCACAAACCAGTGTACACCTGGTGTCATTCTCAGACCTGTGTAAATACACTTCCAACACTCGCACTGCCTCTATCCATCACTTCTCGGAGGAGGCACCACTGTTTGGGAAGACAGACACAAGAAAAGGTGGAAATAAAGAGGGAAAAGTGACAGTTTGTAAGCTTTACTCATTTCATCATATCAAATATTATCATTTTGATTGGCCTCAATTACAAAAATGTACAAGGACACTGATTTAAGTCCTGCTCTAGGCAGAAATTGAGAACGTAAGCAAATTCTTAAATACTGACTTTTTAATTAAGACACACGAAAAGTATGAAAAGTTAACAAAACATTTATGATTCACAGAAGTCATAGTTTTTGTGAAGAAAGCGCCATCTCTTGGTGACTCTCTGTAATTGAGGGAATGGGTGTGTGTTCATGCTGGAAAGTAGATACTCCCCGAAGATAGATAGATAGATAGATAGATAGATAGATAGATAGATAGATAGATAGATAGATAGATAGATAGATAGATAGATAGATAGATAGATAGATAGATAGATAGATAGATAGATAGATAGATAGACAGCAGTCGTACCTAACCATAACCCAGAAACTGTCAGAAATTAACAATGAAACCAGCTAGAAGAACCTTTATTATGAATTAAAGGCAACTTGTGCTGGTAAGTTCTCTGCCATTCTTTCAACATGCTGAAGGACTCTATCATGTAGAAGATTAATGTGGAAGCTCATGGCCTTAAATGAAACATTTTGGGGGATGTTGCAATAGTGCATCTATCACATTTCTTTTCTCACTTGTCCCTTAAAGATCTCTGTAAAAAAGAAAAACAATTTTTAAAAAAATTCAGTTAAGTAAAAATCTTCCCTCCCCACAGGAATCACACTGGACTGTAGTTACACAGCCACAAGGAATGTATGCCATGTTTTCCATCTAATTAAAATCTGGCGTGCCATGATATTTTCTCTTCTGGATCAGTTTCATTTGATTTAATGAAGCCCCTTCTGCTCTGTCCTATGCATTGTTGCTTTTGTGGTTTGTTTGGTTTATCTGTCTGTTGTTTGGTTATTTTTTAAATTGAATTTGTTTTGGTATGTCACTTTAATTCACTTTATATGTTGTGTAAAGCTGCACTGTTTGTCAATAAATTATTTTAAAAAGTTTGCCATGTATTCCCAGAAGTCTCTCCTTAATAACGCAACACAAATATTCTTTCATCTTTATTTGTAAATAGAACATGATAACGTGATATCATAATGTGCATGTCTCAGAGAATGTAAAGATGCTTCAGAACAAAGGGGATTTTCTGCAAAGGTTAGGCGGTTCTGTGGGAGTGTGATTTAAAAGCATTGCAGTTCTCCAGGAGAGGGCGCTGTAATTGAAGCTTCGAGTAATTAACCCACTCAGAAAGCCAAACAATCACCTATAAAAGGCATAGTTTAAAAAACAGTGACAGTGATGATAATAATCACCGTGGGAACCCACTTTCATTCTATTTTTTGATTTCATACGGGTCACCCTATATTCCCCATGGAGGAAATTAATCTCAAGGTCTTCCTCAAAGTCTGTAGGTCTTTATATAAATCTCAGTTGATTTCATCCTTGAGTTGAGTGAAAGGTTCTAGTAATTCAATTTATTGTCTCCAATATTAATATTTTCGTATCCTCAGGGTTCCAACCAGGTCATATATAATATAGATTCATATATTATGTATTTAAAATATAGCCTACTTTTAATAACACAATAAAAAAAATTGCAACATTAATGATATAGCTGATATGATATGTAATAGGGTACATATTACAATAAAATGTACCTTCTTCTTTTGCTATCACTAACCGCACATTCTACAGCTGCAGGACATTTCCTGTCCCAGAATTAAAAATAACGCACACACAAAATACTAAAATATACATTATTTGTATAAATGGCACTTGTCCTGAGACAAAATGGAAACCTAAAAATTTTATTCCAAAGCATTATTTAAAAATACAAAATATTTCTGGAGAACACCCCCAAACGCCATTTTTCACTCGTTCCACGCTCTTGATAAGCAAATCACATGTCAAACAAAGAGCAATAATTATTCACTGCAAATGTGTCTCACAACCCTGTTAAACCTTTTTGGCCTGAAAAGGGGAGAGACAAAACATGTGAGATGACATGACAAAGGAGAAGTGGCACGATCGAGTCATGTTTCAGCAACGTGGGTGGCCCAAAGGTCAGTTCTCTGTGACTTACTTCTCCAGTCTTTTCTGACTAGACTGAGAGAGTCACTAGTCAGTGAAGCCCAGTTATCTGTATTAAGGCCCGGTACAGCGCAGGGGTGCTTTGACACAGGAGGGGCTGGGGATCAATACACTGACCTTCTGATTGGCAGAGAAGCCGCTCTGCTACCTGAGCCATATTACCAAAAGGAAACAAATCTCAAAGTTTCCTTCCTTTATTTATAAAACTACATTTAACATTGGATTTCATTACATTCCGCAGCTGCATCTGTGTAAAGCTAGCAGGAGGGTGATATGAAACCCTCCTGCTACCATACATATAAAAAAAAACCCTTTCGAATATGTTTCAAAAAGTATAAAATATTATTAAACAACATTTTAGTGGGCCTGAGCGTTTATCTGTCCCATTTATTTCATAATCTACAAATAAAAGTAATATGTCCATTCAGCCACGTTAACTTGTGCAGCCCTGCTACTCCGCAATGATTTCTGACAGCTGTGGTTTCTCCACATGACGTCGGCGTCAGAGGCACCTTGTCCACGCCCAGGGCACGTGCCGACGAGCAGCGAGCCAGTCTGAAGCGAGGAAGGAAAACAGCTGACGGTGAACAACAACACGGAGTCGTCTTCTCCTGCAGGTGGTGGTGTACAGTGGGCAAACTCTTTCCACACTTTGTCTCTCAGGGCTGCCGCCTGCCCTGATGGTCGTTATGTCAGAATAGCGCATTTCTGAAGCGCAATTGCGTTTCAAACATGAGCGCTGTGCACTGAGGAGGAGGACGAGGACTACCGGAGCTCTTCATCCATCCCGAAGAAGCAGCAGCCGCACACACAATGGCACCGTCCCTCATCAGAGCTTGTCGCAGTCTGGCTCTCTCGACGTGGCTGGTGTCGTTTTGCTTCGTCCACTTGCTGTGCTTGGACTTCACGGTTGCAGAGAAGGAGGAGTGGTACACAGCTTTTGTCAACATCACCTATCTGGACCCCGTCACGTCGCAGGTCAGGACGGAGAAAACCGAGTGCGGTCGGTATGGTGAGCACTCGCCTAAGAAAGATGCCAGAGGTCTGGTCCTGGTTCCGGCCCTGCTGCAGGACAGACAGGCGTGCGATCCAAACATCAGGTTCCCTCCTGCCCCTCCGAACACCTCCTGGGTGGCGTTGGTAGCTGCGGGGAATTGCACATACCGAGAGAAAATCCGTCATGTCGCAAACCACAACGCCTCTGCAGTTGTCATATACAACGTGGGCTCCAGCAGCGCGAATGACACCATAACAATGTCCCATTCAGGTAAGAGACAGCATGTCAGCTCTTTTCCTGACATAGTCCCAGCTGCCTCAAGTGTTACCAGGCACCGAAAGCCCACACACAACTAATTATTTGCTTGTTAAGTGTTGTGTTCAATTGCATCGGTGCTCCTGAAGCCCCAGAGCTCTTCTGCATCACTGCAATCACATCACGCATACCGTGTTACTGGTATAGTATGCTTGAGAGGCTCCTCAAGCAGATGTCCATATATTTGCAAAATTTATTTTAAGAGGGGTAAGTTGTAGATATTTGCTGAGGTATGACTTTAGGGACTGCTCTATGTAACAATACAATACTATTAGGTTGGGATATATAAGGACTTTATGATTTTTCTCAGCCTTTCTATTGATCTATACACAAAAGCATGAATAAATGAAAGAATGCTGCTACCTCGAACTGTGGCACATGGAGCCACTGCAGGCTAAGGATCAGGCTAGACATATGGACTCAAGCTAAGTTGAATTAGTACGATTCTTGGTAAGGAAGGCTGACCTTAATTTCACAAAAATTCAATTTGGAGCCCTTTCACATTGTTGATGGTGTAGGGAGAGGAGCTGGAACCATAGATTGTTCATTTGAGCTTCTGCTTCTTCACAGAGTTTGATATTTTGTTCCTCGGATAAATCTCGGTTGTTACCTAAAGCATACTGGCCCAGCTGAACTATGTAAATTCCAATTCAGAAACAGAACGCAGGCAATAATCAGCTTCCAGTGCTGAAGACAAAGGAGAAAAACTACAAACAGAGAGGAACAAAATGAAAAATGAGCTTCTCTTTAAAATGATTAGTGTTCTGACACATGCTCAAAGTTATTCCCCACATTTATTTCCTCTTTAAAAGAAAAATGAACCTATCTAGTGTCCACTGGTAGGTCAAAGTCCTTGCAGATGATGGCTTTGTGTAGGCATTACCTGGTATTTCTAAGCTGCTTTACTGAAGTGCAACCAAAAATGCTGAGATTTTGTGTAAATTAAAAAATTTCCCAGGTTTGCTTTGGTGTATTTTCGGTTTCATGATGTGGTGAAAAGTCTGGGCTGCAGGCAGACTACTTCAGCTCCCGGGCTCTTCTACTGCGAAGCTGTGCTGTTGTAGATGCAGCCTGCAGTTTAACATTGTCTTGCTGAAATATGCAAGGCAGTGTTTAGATGCATTTCTTTGCAGATTGGTGAACCTCTGCTCAGCTTTTCTCCTGAGAACTCTGCCTCTCTAAGAGGCTCTTTTTGTACCCGGTCGTGTTACTGTCCTGCTGCCAGTTAACATAATTAGTTGCAAAACGTTCCTCTCGTTATTTCTTTTTAGTACATGGAGAATCACCCCTTCATAAGGTATTTCTCATTTAATGAAAGAAGAGAAGAGCCACTAGTTGCTCAGAAAATGTAAAGTTTTACAGACCAGTATAGTCCGACAGTTAAATGGCTCCTCAGTTTAAAGCTTAAGATCACCAAACTCATCTTTTGACTGTTAATACAGGCAGTAATACATAAATACATCCAAACTAAACACTTAAGGACTCAAATGAGTAAATACAACATTTTTAAATAACACACTTATCACATTTTAGTGACACGATCCATGAAAAATGTAATGAGTCAGGTTTTTCCTCATTGCTTTTGCCAGAAGCAGCACAGGCTGATGAACAGCTAATTAGACCAACAGGGTTGTTTAAATCCTACCGCATGCAGAATAATTTGGATTCCAGCTGCTTGCGACAACTTGGTAGAATAATTGTAGTGTTTATTTGTTCAAATCTGCACCCCAAAGGCGCATTGAAACAGAACCGCAGATCTTTGGTTCATCCACAATCCCTCAAAAGAAAAAGAAAAATCATGTCAGTGAAAGGGAAGATTCCCACTGTCCTTCTCACATGGCACTTCGCTTCTCCCGTGGTTCCTGTTTGGTTGTTGCAGACAACAACGCAGTTCTCAAAGGCCGTTTGACAAAATGATCAGCACAGAAACAGACGTTCAAGCAAAAAATGCAAACCAGTGTCACAAGCACTGATCAGCCCACACAGACAGGAAACAGAGAAACAACTTGTGGGTAATGTTTATGTTTGAGATGTGTGATGCAAGTTTCATGAGACTTAATCCTTTTATTTATGTTTTGTAATTAAACCAACTAATGCCTGAAATACGTAGCCACGTTTCAGTGAAGCTTTCATACAGAGAGTATAAACTTTTGAAAGTGGAGGGAGTAAAAAATTCTTGTGACTTTCTTTTTTCTCCCCGATTCTTTATAACCGTCATACGAAGGATGTTGACCTCTGGCCTCTTTCGTCTCATTTTTAAAAATCTTTTTGCTTTTTTATTCCCCCCCCCCCTTTTTTTTGCTGCTCTGGTTCACTCTAACCTCCATCATCAGTCTTGCTTTCAGTCACAACAACAATGCAGCAATTGCAGGTATCCCCTAACAGTCTTGGGGGATAGTCGGTGTTTATATTGAGTTTATGTGACCACTGAGCATCCTCTACTTCGAAGAAAGACTTTAACGTGCAGGCCTGGATTACCTGCAGCATCAGATAAAAGGCACAAAGCTATTTTTAACACTTGCCCTGCTTCCAGCCATGCCATAAATATAAACTAAGACATATTTAAGAAACAAGAAAAGGTAGCCAGGAGCGGTAGTGATAAAACTGCTGGAGAGGAAGGAAGGTAATGGAGAGGGCTGTGACAAAGAAACAGGCCCTAATGTGCAGAATGGGAGTGAAGCTGCTGCCAGAGAAAGAAGGGAGTACTGCCCTGTCCAGAGCCAACACAGCTGGGCTGTAAAATCCACAGTCGCTAGAGCCAGAAAGCTGACATGCTCCAGTTTAACTCCTTCCTCCTCAGCCTGATTTGTTTAAATGCCTTGTAACCAAACCTTCACAATTTTTAACAAAATAACCAGGCTCCCATTAAAAATGCTAATCTGTCAGTGCTGCAGCTCTGTTGTCCTCTGTCCAGCTGTTATTCCAGACATCTGCAAGCCACTCGTTCATGAATGCATCGCTTATGTCCTGCCATCACGTTTGCCCCACAACCATGTAGGGCTTATGGGAAATTTTGTTTCCAAAAAACAAGCAAACAAATGAAAAAATACTATCATCCATGTTTTTGATACATATGAAACGAGACACTTAAAAACTTTTGGAAAATTAATGCCGTGGTTTCGAACCATTCAGATCATCTCACATGTTTAGTTGTTCCAAGGCACCCAATATCCAATATGTCACTGGTTAATAGGTGCATAGGTACCTAGATTTGAGCTTGAAGCGTGTCTTGTTGTGTTGCTCTGCATCAGTCATCCACAAGCAATATTTCTGAGTTTTGTTAGCTGGTTCAGATTCAGTCTTCAATCTGTGCTCTCATGTCAGCTCTCCCCATCACTGCTCTGGCAGCTTAGCTACAGAAACGCTCCCAAGCTGGCAAATGTGTTGTTACTATGACAGCTGGCAACCATATGTTGTCATGTCAGCTACATTATTTTTTGTCATTTTACACTTTGTGTGTGTGTGTGTGTGTGTGTGTTGAGGTGTTTGAAAATTTGCAAAATGTTGTATATTACAGTGTCTGCTTTGTGTCACAGCTAGCTTTCTTTAATTCCTAAAGTTTTATCTAATCTAGCATTCCTCTGTCCACTGTTGTTAATAAAGATGCAGTTCTGTGGTAATCAGTGGCTCAGTGATATCAATATAGTCCTAGATCCTTCTAAATACATTAACAAGCAGCCTAGACAGGCTGGTGCCAAATAAATTAACCCCATTTTGTATTAATCCCCTCTTTGCTTGCACATTTTGACCAAGACACAGATCTTTTCACTAGTTCAGCCCCAGTCTCCGAAATTGCCCTCCTCTTTTTAGAAGCAGCTATTTTTATCTGCCCTGACTGCGTCACTGGGAAGGAGGAGAAGGAGATAAGCGTCGAGGCTTGGGGAAACCTTACATGCATGCCTGGTTATGCCTTTCCTTACTTCTGTTGGCTGTTAAGATTAGGCTGGCCATATATGGCAGTTTAAAGATCTGAAGATTCAAGCAATTTTATGATGCAAGTTATTTACCTTTTCACCAGACGTGCTGTGGTTTTATCTCATGTTTTGCAAAGGCAAATGTTATATGACTGACTTTTCCCCTCTTGCCATATGGTCATGTTTAATAAAACCATAAATCTGCAGGCTGGGAGAGAGTCTCTAAGGTTACAGATTTTTTTTGGGGCGGGGCAAAACAGGGGGCATTAGTACACTTTTTCTCATGCAATTTTGAGAATTAACTCAGAGAATTCATTTAGTCTAAGTATTTAAATTGGTCCTTTTTAGCACTTTTAGACAGCCTCATTAAAAATTGTGTGCAGGTGAGAAAGCCCATCGGGAAAAACTCAGATGAAGAAGCGTGACAGCAAGCGGCCCTGCAGAGTCTGAACCGAAAGTTGAGTGTAGCAGGGTATTACCATCTGTTTTCTGTCCAAACACAAGCTTTTGTTTTCTCTGTCTGTGCTGTTTGCTTTAGAAGCTCTAACACGAGTAAAGTCGTTATGATGGCGCTGCCATCTAAGATCTGTGTTTGTGTTGATTGACTATACTGCCAGCTGGATGAATGCTGTGCCCTGTTTCTTTCAATGCACTTTAAACACCGAGTGATGAATCCCGATAAATCAAAATCTTTTTCCTTTTTCATTTTTTTATTTTTAAAACTTCCTGTCTAGAAACTCACTGTGCTGATCTATACATAACAAAGTAAAACTTTCAGTCTCTTAGTCAGTCTTTGTCATGTAAAATGTAGCAGCTGTGTAGGTGTTTGCTCATAAAAAGAGCAGCAATAATAAATCAGAGACACTTTAGCCAATGTGATGGATTTATAGCCTTTAACGCACTGGCTAGAAGGTGTGAACCACCACGGGGAGCTGCTGGGAACGCATACAGCATAGAGCGATGAGCGGAGTGAATTCGATGTAGCGTGCTCGGGCTGCTGAAGTGGAGGGACGAGAGCATCATTATTTATTTACTGACACAGTCATTTTGCCCCAGGTGTCATTCCCTCAGCTCACAGGGCTGGAGTTTCAAGACGGATGCAAATGTCACTAAGTCCACAAAACCTTGGTTTTACATCTAGAATTAGGTGAATATTTTTATTTAGTATTTAATATTGGTAATTAAGAAGATTGGGCAGCATGGCGGTGCATGCACTGTTTAGCACAGCTGCCTCAATACCAACAGGGTCCTGGGTTTGAATCCACCGATCACCTCGAGTTTTCCTGTGTGGAGTTTGCAGATTTTCCCTGTGCTTGCGTGGGTTCTCTCCAGGTACTCCAGCATAGAGTAGAGCAGTATTACAGAATATGAGAGTATTTCCAGTTTGTAAAGTTTTTCCAGAGGATCTTTCATGGTCAGGAGTAGAAATAATGAATCACTGTTTTAAAATATCCTCATATACAAATATAATGTGACAGTTTTTTTATAAGAGCATCAAATTTAAACATAGAAGACAAACCATACAGTCTGTGATAAAATAAGAAAGGTGAAGGAAATTTGAAAAACAGCTCCAAATTTAATTTAAAGTTAAGTAAATCAGGAGAGGCTCTCCCATAATGAAAGATCCTCGAAGACTCTGTAATACAAAGTCCTTCATTGTGCACAATAAGCAAATCAACAGATGGTTGCTGGCAGGAATCCTCTGATACCGAGAGTGAAGCTTTAGTTCATCTGTCCTGTCTAAGCTCCCAGCAACCTGCTCAAGATTACTCATTACTGTAGCATACAGCAGTCTGAGCCGGCCGAGGTTTAGCACCTTCTCTGTTCTAATGCACCATTTTTCTAAAATGCTTACTGTATGTGGCTATTTTCTCTATAAAATGCAGATTTCTAAAGTAGCCTAATCATTTGTAGCCTATTCTGTGCATTACATATATAGCTCTATTGTTTTTTATGTGAAATTATTGGGTGTCTGTTCTTTTCTTAGTTGCAGCACTCGTTCATCCCCTGAATGTCTAAAGATGCACTTCCTGTGTTGTGTTGTGCAGATACGGGCGATGTTGTGGCCATCATGATCCCAGAGCCTAAAGGTCGTGAAATTGTGGCCTTGCTCGAACAGCGCATTGCAGTCATGTTGCAGATCACTATAGGAACCCGCAACCTGCAGAAGTACGTGAGCAGAACATCGGTAGTGTTTGTCTCCATCTCCTTCATCGTTCTTATGATCATCTCCCTCGCCTGGCTCGTCTTCTACTACATCCAGAGATTCCGCTACGCTAATGCACGAGATCGCAACCAGGTACAGTATGTCTGTGCGCAGCTGATGTAATTCTGTCCAACAGGGATACTGTTGCAGCAGAGCGGTGCATTTTCCCATAAGGTGCTGTAAGGAAAGCTCCAGAATTAGCCTGACATCTGGCTGAACAGCAGTGAACCATCAACCAGTGCAAATGCTTTTTTTGTTTTGCCATCTCTTTATGAATGGGCTCCTCTGACGTTCTAGTGACGTCTATGGCTGTTATGATAGGGGCCGTAGCTGTGACAACCGTGCATTTCCACTTTGATTTATATTGATTTATGCTGTACAAACAGTTCAGCCGTAATGAACAAATCTGTTTTCGATTTATTTCTCATGCAGCCCAATAAGGTAAAACAGAGTTTGAGAAGTTAAAGTGTGACCACCTGTTGGTTGTTACGCAGATCCTGGAAATGTGAGTGAGCTTATTTACATCACCGTCTTAGAATATCTGCTGAAATACAAATAACCATTTTATTCAAGTTTTTGTCTTTTTTTTTAATTGCATTTGAGTCTTTTGAAAACATTTCATATTCAAGGTGAAATTAATTTGACCTTCACTGTGAGAATAACATCTAGAAGGTCTGGGTTCGATTCCACCTTGGCCCAGGCCTCCCTCTGTGTGGAGTTTGCATGTTCTCCCCGTGTCTGCGTGGGTTTCCTCCCACAGTCCAAAGACATGCACCTACTGGGGTTAGGTTAAGTGGTCACTCTAAATTGCTCATAGGTGTGAACGTGAGTGTGAGTAGTTGTCTGTCTCTCTGTGTTGGCCTTGCTTTGTTTACTGCATGTCTAAATTCGTTGCACTGCTGCCATGTTTCAGCCACTTAGGCCGATTGAACTGGTGTACCTAATACAGTGACCAGTGAGTGTTTATTCCTCTATCATAAATGTAGGTCCAGGCGTATGACAGTGAACAGGTAATTCTTAATAGTTTTTTACATTTGTACCTCAGCTTTATTTGAGGACGTATACATCACCATTGTTCTTTACAGGTTTATGATTAACTACTGATGTTTTAGTTAGTTAGTTACTGGAACTGTAAGTGACAATGTCTTCTCCAGTTTCATTGGAGGAAAGTGGAAGTGCCACTTCTGAACAACACGCAATGGTTGATTTTATAAAGTTTAATCAAGAAAAGATTCAACCTTTTTAGCTTTTTCAGCAAACACACATCATTTACCAAGGCTACTGTGTATTACCAGACCAGTGAAATGCCTGAATAATGCAGACTTTTTATTTCTTTCATAGTTTTTTTGTGCTATTCTCTACAGGAAATGTTATTAATAAAGTTTTTTAAAATGTTTTTCATACAGAGGCGTTTAGGAGATGCTGCCAAAAAGGCCATGAGTAAGCTTCAACTACGGACTATTAAGAGGGGAGACAAGGTAACTGAAGTTCCCAGTAGACCTCATTATACACATCAGCATAAAGTATTGTTAACTTTACAGTGATTCTAAAAGTACACAAATATTAAAACAAATATTTTGATTCATGCTTAAATTACATGACTTTTAATTTATTGATCTCATATTTTCTGTCTTGTTTAAGGAAACACAGTCAGACTTTGACAACTGTGCAGTTTGTATTGAAGGTTACAAGCCTAATGATGTTGTGAGGATATTACCCTGCAGGTAATCTTTATTTATACATATACATTCATCAACATATACACCATGGCTCTTTGTTTTGAAAATATTTGCATGATGCTGTTTGTTTAGACATTTCTTCCATAAGCACTGCGTGGACCCCTGGCTCCAAGACCACCGAACATGTCCCATGTGCAAAATGAACATCCTCAAAGCCCTGGGAATCCCAGTGAGTTCTTTTGATTTATCACGCAATGATAATAAAAGCGATAATGTAATGTATTAACTAATAATGCAAATCAGAGCTTAAATAAATCTTAAAAAGTGATGAAGACACATGGTACACTTTAGGATGTCTTTCATATGTTCCAGTTCAGCGCAGACTGCTCGGATGAAGTTCTGCCAGACTACGAGATATCTGTCGGGGGTCCACCCACCAACGCCATTAGCGGAGCAAGTGAAATCACCGTTAATGAGAGCTCGGTGGTGTTGGATCCAGCAGGAAGAGGAATAGACCTGCCGTCGCTGCATCCTGAGGCAGAGTCGGCGCATCAGGGAGGGGAGAGCCATATCTTTGCCAGCAGTATGTACAGGCATTTGTTCTGCACTTAATAAACTGATAGCAGTCTGTGGACACTACAAACCCAGAAAAAGCTGGGTTGCCGGGTGCAATGTAAATTAGAAACAGAATGCAATAATTAACTCTCGTAAACCCATATTTTATTCATCAATAGAACATGAAATATTTAAACTGAGAGCATCACATTATCAGAATCTGGAGAAATCTCTGTGTGCAAGGGAAAAAGCCCAAAATCAAGACTGGAAGCCTGTGATCTTTGAGCCTTCAAACAGAAATGCATTACAAACACATGATTGTCATGGAAATCACTACAGGGGCTCGGGAACACCTCCAGAAATCACTGCCTGTGAACACAGCTCACCTTGCCCATCCACAAATGCAGGTTAAAGCTCTCTTATGGAAAGAAGGAGCCAAAGCTCATGTATGATAGACCGAGTCAAAGTAGAAACTGTTCTGTGGTCAGATGAATTGAAATCTTAAACTGTTTCACTCAGTTTAAAAGCATGCATCAGTGCCTGTGGAACTGCTAGAATTGCTAGACATCTGGAAAGGCACCATCAATGCCGAAAGGTCCCATCCAGACTATATGTTTTTCAAGGAAGTCCTTGGATATCTCCACAGGACATTGCTAAACCAGGTGCTGCATCTTTTTCAAGAGTTTGGGGGCTGAAATGTCCCACCTGCAGTCCAGACCTTTCACCAACTGAAAACATCTGGCACATCATGAAAGGAGAAATATGATCTGTGATCTGTGGGTCACAGATGGTCTCCTCAGTTCCCAGATATTTATGGGCTTATTTTGAAAGAAGAGGGGATGCTACAGGGTGGTAAACATGGCCCTGCCCCAACCCATCAAAGTAAAAAAATGACTAATATTTTGCTTAAAATTGTATATTTTCACATTTTAAACATTTTATGTTTTCTAAGTTCTAATGTGAACAAAATATGAGTTTATTAGAATTGCAAATCATTGCATTTTGTTTTTATATACATTTTACACAGTGCTCCAGCAGTTTGGGATTGGGTTTGTTGGTTTTCAAGCAGTTGTAAATTTCTTCCACTTTTCTTTTTTTTAACTTAAATTGCCCCATATCATTTTTGTACATGTTTCAGTTATTTTAGTTACTGTTCAGGTTAAGACTTTACATTATGACACATGCATTCCTCTATTGAGGCCTTCAGATTCAGATTTAAATAGAGTACTTTTTATTTTTAGTATTCATGTATGCAAATTTCATTCTTCCATGCACAGATATTTTAACTGGAAAACTGGGAAAACCTTTTTTTTTTTTGCCACAATTAAGAAATCTATTTTCCAGCAGCAGGAGGTTTCTGTCATTTTATCTGCAGAGCTTTTACAGTCTTGAAAGTGAAGCACAGAGCAGGTCAGCAGCCACATGTTTCCCCAGTTCAGATCCTCCTGCACAATGCAAGAGAAAAGCTCAAAACAGTCACAAGCTTTATGTTTCTGCAACTTATGTAATCGCCTTCAGGACTGCAGTCATACAGTACCATAATAACTGCAAGCTATTAGCTCTTTGCAGGGTGTTTTTATGGGTGTGAGCTTTTATGTGGTTTTCCAAACGTTACCTCAGAAGCCAAAACATTTCCCATGTTACCAGCACAGGGAGTTTAAAGTTTTGGGGCGTTTTTTTAATGTTGTTTTTGTTTTGTTTTCTTAACGACATGTTTTTAGCACTTATATTGCAGCTGTTAGAGGAAGGAATCAACAAAGAAGATATTTTGTTATTGTTTCATTATAAGATATTAAATCTATTAGCATTTCAGGTTTGTTTCCTGCATGATGCATTGTGTAGGATCATAAACCTGTTGGTTTAAGTTTATGAGAGCACACTTGTGGGTACCCGTGCAGGAGCAGTTACTTGACAAGAAGCAGATCGGTTTGCCAGAGGCACAGATCTTACTCGAGCGTAAAGAGAATGTAAATTAGATGCAATAAATCTGCTGTTGCAGCCAGTTCACCAGTGAGCAAACAAATTATGCCACTCACAGGCAGTTAGCACGACATAAACAAGTGGATCTGCCAGGATTTCTGCTTTAGTGGGTGCAGAATGTGTTGCACTTTTCCCTGATTAATGAATGCTGTCATAATTAGTACTGTAGCTATCCCTCTTTCCAGTCAGTTGTTTAGTGCAGGTAAAAAAGGACTTTAGGACTTCTATCGTAATATTATGCTCACATGCCCATATGAAGACTGAAAGCCGTGTTAGTCACTGTAATTATTCCTTTAAAGAGATCCGCAGTCTGTTTCTGTTTTAAAATGAAACAAGAGCTTGAGGGAGAGTTTTTAATTCACCTTTTCACACTCACATTCCTGACACAGATGCCATTGGACCATCACATGAGCACTGAAGCGTCCTTTGGAACACGAAATTCCCTCTTTTGTTTTCTGAAACTTTTATGTTAAGGTGAAAGAGACTGAGACGCAAGGAGCACTGATTAGCTGCAAATTAGCTTTAGCATTTTTGTGTTGACATATTTTTAGTAAACGACAACAGTGAAGTTGTAGTTTCATGACTACAGGAACCAATAGCTCTCTTTCATTAACTCCGTGTGGCCGTTACATCTCACATCTGCATACAAATAAATGCTGATTTTTCTTTTAAATCATCTAAATTTTGCTCTTTGACGCAAACGTTTAAAGCACTTAAAGTAAATTGAAAGCCTCCCCACAGTTCAGTAGCAGCAGTTCTCTTCTGTACATGTACACACAGTTTTTTAACATAGGTGTTAGGCAGGCTGCTCAGACCTCTTTGGAAACTTGACAAGCTTAACTCTGTGCACTAAAGCAAATTTCTAATAAGACAATCAGATGGAAGCAAAACAGTTTATTTAGATATATAGACATGGTCAAACCAGCCTGCTGAAATTTAAACTGAGCATCATAATGATAAAGAAAGTTGATTTAAGTGACTTAGAATTTGGTGTCATGTTATAGATGTTGGTGCCAGAAGGAGTGTGACTCAAAAACATCACACGCTTCAAAAACTAGAAATAGCTGGGATTTTCCCGCACAGCTGTCTCTAGGGTTTGCAGAGAATGATCCAAAAATGAGGACATGTCCAGTGAGCTGCCATTCTCTGGCTGAAAACGCCTTGTTAATGCCAGAGGTCAGAGGAGAATGATCACACTGCTTTGAACTGATAGGTACTCAAATACAACCTCTCATTAGACACACAGGCTCACCAAAACTGGACAGTAGAAGACATTGCCTGGTCTGATAAATCACACTTTCTGCTGCAAATTTGAATGGCAGCGTCAGATTTGGTGTAAACAACATGAAAGCATGGATCCACTCTGCCTTGTATCAACTGTCCAGGCTGCTGGTGGTGTGATGGTGTGGATGATACTTTTCTTGTGAATGCTTTAGCAGAATAGGGCACCATATCACAAAGCTCAGATCATCTCAAACTGCCTTATTGAACACGACAGTGAGTTGATTGTACTCAAATGACCTCCTCAGTCACCGGCTCTCAACCCAACAGAGCACCTTTGGGAGATTTGCGTCAAACATATCCTGCTGTGTACTAAACAGCTGATATAATTAGAGGCAACTGTAGCATATTGTCTAATGTGGAAGTGCTAAATGTGACTGAATATTAGAGTTGGATTTATGAGATGCCCAAAACACCACTCCAAATGGTAATGTTCACAAACTGCAACTTTTCCATGTAAATTCAAAAGTGCTACATTAGTGTGTTAATCATATATTTATGCTGCCTCCAAGTGGTCAAAAAAATCAGTTATTACCGGTTTAAGTGACGACTTGACTTGACAATATTGCCCCTCTTTAGAGGCAGGGGGTTCAGCTGCACACACGGTGACGTGCCAAGGAATTTATTAACTGCCTCTCTTGTTCCTCAGGTGAGAACCAGCCTCCACTCAGCAGTGATTCAGACACTTCCATCATCATGGGCTTGGAGGTTGGCATGTTTGAAGCAGAGCTGTCCACTGAGCAGGAATGTGACGTCGCCAAGTCCACAGCCAATCAGAGCTGAGACAAATAGCACAAAAATCACAGGACAAGGACAGCAGGAACAGGTCTGGGTGATCGGATGACCCCCAGAGATTATCCAGCGAAGAAGTGGCCTGACTGAAGATGGGGGAAATGAGCAATACAACTGATAGCAGCACAAAGTACCTAGCTCTCCTCACTGACTAAAAACTGATTCATCTGTGCATCTTTGGATATTTAGCTTGCTTATTTCATGATGCCAGGACAGCTAGTCAAACCTCTCACCATGTGGTGACCAACATTTTGTACATTTAGTCTTTTCACATCCCTAAACCTCGCTTTTGAAATACACATACAGTAACTGAGGAGATGTCTGTTGAGAGATGTCCCTCAGAGTAAGGAGAACATTTGTTTGTTCTCAGTCTGGCAAACCAAATCTGATGCCGAAGGAGCAGCGAGGCCTCCGCCACACACCATTTTTCAGCTTTAATTAATAGAAAAATGTGCGTCGATTGTTTAACTTCATGGTGCAAGATCACTGCCAACAAATCCAGAAGTTGTATTGCTGTGACGTACACCTGCATAGCACATATAGAGAGTACCTGAGTGGTTTTCTTCAGTTGGTGTGAATTCCCACCAGCAGTTCTTCAGTTTCAAACGTGAACGGTAGTTTTAATGTGGTCACACGACACGAAGAATTTGGAATACGAAGGCGCACGTGCTGTAATTTCAGAATTTCTAAGTGTAATTTTGTTACTATTTTGTGGATCTTGGTTTTTAAAACTTCAACTTTACCGACTGAATATTCCTGCTGCGGAGAGAATACAAGCAGACACTAACTAGGTGTTTTTGTCCTCACATTTGACAATCAGAGCTTGTCCTAAGCAGTTTGAAGTGATGTCACCCACTGCCCTGCTGAAACTGCTGCTAATTATTCACAACACGTGAATTAAGGGATCATGTTCTTACTGCTGCTAAACACAGCTGTAGCCACACCAGTTGTCACTACCAGTTTCTGGCACTGTGTAAACCTCCATATACAAACCTACTTATGCCAGACAGTATAAATATGTCAACAAGTCTTTGTGCCAAGCTTGTCTCTTGCATATTTAACATAGTTATTTTTCATTATTGTTAATTGCCGTGGCTGACAGGCTGGAATAACTCTAAATCTTTTCACAATTACCAACCTGATAAATATGATTTATGTCTTTTGAAAGAACTGTGTTGAGTAATTAGTGAGGTTTGGCTTCGGTTCATTCACGGATTTATTTTTTGTCCTGGCATGAACAGTTATCAGCATGGAAACATTTACAGTCTTCGTGTGAGTTTACGCTGAACTGGCTAGTTTTGACAGACAGCATTGATGCACCTTTTTCACAAGGATTTAAGCACAGATCTGCAAAAAAAATAAAAAATGCATGAAATACATCACAGCCGACATTTGGAAAGGAATGTGTTAAATGAAATAGCTCTACTGATGCAGTCTGAAAGCACATACACAGAAAGCTGTAATTTCTGAATTTAATGAAAGATTTTTTTTTTCTGTTAGAGAACTGAACAAGTACTGACAGAGTCATGTGACAACTTAAACATTAATGGACTTAAAGCATAGACATATCACCTATGACCTTTTAACATTCTTCAGTGTTTCAAAGCTTTACAATGAGTTTAAGCCAAAGTCTGTAAATAAAAGATGGACATGATGCCGATTTCTGAAAAGTGCAGATAGTGCCTTAAACCTGCATTCTCTCTAATGGCCAGCAGAGGGCAAAGAAAATGTTTGAATGTTTAGAAGTCTATGAGAAAATGACCCCTGGTTCTATGATTTAATTTTTTTGTGATAAGTTTAGAATAAGTTATTAATTTCTAGATTTAAGTTTCACTGATGTTTATTTTATAAGCTGCGGCTCAATTAAGGATTAAAATAACCAATAAAGGTTTGGGTTAAAGGGTATGTATAGGATACAGCTATCTTGTGTGCAGTGTCTTCGGATTCTCAGTCAGCTCTTTTCCTTTTCCAGCTTTCCTTCTTTCTGACTGTGACAGCCAAAATGTTCAGCCTTCAAAATCAGAACTATGTCCATCATTTACATACAGGCTGTGGTTTGCGCTCACTGCTCTCACAGCATCATTTGCTTTCAGAAAATCTCTACCCAGTCTAGACTGACTGCCCAGACCCAAACCAGCAAGACAAATGTTTATTCTATCTGGAGCAAGTAAAGAACAGAAATAGAGCAAGATGGGTGAAGTTTATGTTGCATTTACTTGATTCTGCTGCCACCAAGTGGTCAAAATTATCAAATTATTTTTACATCAGCACTTTTGTCCATAGACTCTTTTTTTCTTATCCCAAATTAAATGCCACTTTAAAAGACTGTTCCTGAAAAAAGAATGTAGCTAACTCAGCACGGGCTCCAGTGTTGAAGCTGACTGTTATATGCATGTCACATTTTGTGATAGAAATTAATCTTCTGATTTTTGTTGTTTTGTTTTTTTTCATTTGTGGTACTGTCAGTCACCCACTAATTGCTTTTTAAGCAAGGTCTTATGTAATGGTACAAAAAGCAGAATTTAGAGCTCATTTGGTTCCAGTTCCTCTCACATTCCTGCAGACGTGCACACTGATGAAGCACAGACCCACTGATTTAGTCATTGGAGCCAGCGGGCTTTTACTGGTGCTCCTCTCTTTAGTCATTGTTTCCATTAGGCCCTGCAGTCGACTCTGTTATGTAAGACATACGATCAAACTCCCTCTTGTTTTGGTCAGTCATTTGAGTTTCAGAAATAATTGCTATAAAATAGAATAGAACAGATTTCCTTTATTGTCATTACACAGAATGTACAATGAGATTGGAGGGCCATTCCTGTTCAGTGGCATGTAGGAGAAAGTCATGCTTTCAAGAATATAAAAATTTAACTTCTAAAAAATATACAGAAAAATTAATAAAGGGTTGCACAATATATACATTGTAAAAAAATATATATATATATATATATAAGTACAGTATATACATGCACTAGTCAATGACTATTGGATATTGCACATTGTAAGGGTGATAGATATTGCCCAGTATGAATAATATAATATTGCATAGAGATGTGGGTATTGCACAGTTAGTGTGTGTCTGTGCGTGTGAGAGTTCAGGGTGGTTATTGCTTTGGTGAAGACACTTTTCTTCAGTCTGTTTGCTCTGGCTTTGATGCACCTGTAGCACCTGCCAGAGGGCAGCAGGTCAAACAGGTCAAAGCCAGGGTGTGAGCTGTCCTTGATGATGTTCTTGGCTCTGCTGAGGCAGCGGGCGGTGCAGATGTCCATCAGGGAGGGGAGAGGGCAGCCAACGATCCTCTGTGCTGTCTTGACTACCCTCTGAAGCCTCTCTCTGTCTGCCTGAGTGCAGCTGCCGTGCCATACTGTGATACAGTACGTCAGCAGGCTCTCGATGGATGAGCGGTAGAAGGTCAGCAGCAGGTTTGAGTCCAAGTTGTTCTTCCTGAGGACCCTCAGGAAGTGAAGTCGCTGCTGAGCCTTCTTGATAACAGCTGTGATGTTATCTGACCAGGAGAGATCAGCAGAGATGTGGACACCAAGAAACCTGAAGGTGTGGACCCTCTCCACAAGCTCGCCGTTGATGTAGAGGGGGGCTGGGTCAGTCCTGTGCTGATGATTCACTTACTGGCAGGAACAAGTGCGCCAGGACAGAAAGGCAGACAGAAGAATGGCTGAGGAGGATAAAAAAATCAGGGCTCCGAGGGAAGTTT
>VOQJ01042673.1:675-13947 GCA_015052665.1 Apistogramma diplotaenia | reverse complement strand
ACACACACACACACACACACACACACCCACACACACACACACACACACACACACAAAGGAAAATAAATGCCCCTGACCTCTTCTATCTCTGAGTGTTTCTGAGCTGCAGCGGGAAACAGAATAATCTCTGAAAGTAAAGCCTTGCCAGTCTTCAAGTCAGTCACGGGTTATTAGATTTTTTATTATTGTGTGCAGTATATGACTATTCAAACAGCAGCAACCATATCACTGGCCCTGCTGTCCTCACCGCATGTTGTAAAGGGAGGGACGGCTCTGTCAGCGGGTCATCCCTTCTGTCAAACGCTTCTCTCCACTGTCTCATAATAAAGACGCACAGGGGAAGAAGCAGTGGGCACTGATGACTAAATACGGTTTAAAAACCTGACATCAAACAGGAGAGACGGTTTGTGCCATTCACACTGAAAAAACAAAGCAAGAAAACAAACAGCGTTTGATGGGCGTGGGGGATAAATTGCAGTAATAGCTCACTTATAATAATTTCTATTATCTGCACCGGATGTTTAGATTATCAGGTGAATAGGGGGATGTGGCAGGAGGGAACAGCTTGAAGGTGAAGCGAACAGAGGAGCAATCACCACACGAGGGTGCGAAACGAAAGAAGCATCGGAGGGAAGCTGAGGTTCTGCGGAAAAATGACAAACTGAGGTGTTTGCGAAAGGCGTGAGGACCATCGTGGACAACTTCGAGTTGCTTAAACTGGTGAAAAATCTGGTTTCATCATATTACCTCAGAAAGTAGTTTAAAAAAAAAAACCAAAACAAAAAAACCAACAAGAAACTTCCTCTTCTGTGTCACTGGACTATAAAATCTGAGCATCTGTCACACATATTCACTTGATGGAACTCATTCTATACATGGTAAGAATCAAGCTTTGCCTTAATATTTCTCCAAGTGTTTGATTCGTAGATTATATTCATTTCCTTGCTGCTGACTGTAGCAGCAGCTGAATTTTCCCGTTGGTGTCACCTCATTACGGTTATGAGGGCTATCAACAACATGTCCAGTATTTGTGTATACAGTAAGAACATGGGCTGGGGATTAATGATAAAAGCATTGCTGCACTGTATTTACAACAGGGAACAAGTAATAATACAGTATTATGGTTTGTATACAAACTCTTATGCCAGACTAAAACACTGTCTCCTCATTAAGAGATAATACACAACCACAATAAACTCCGAAGTAGTGATGCGGAAGGAAATCAAGAAAGAATGAAGGAAAAAAAAAGAATTAGAGTTTATTTTGTGATGCCTCCTTTGGTTTCTCATCTTGTAGGAAAAAAAATATTGTATGAAAAGCACGTTTTTAAATCAAGTGTCAATTTTATACTTATAGTCTAAAATAGTTTGCTGTGCTGTGTGGTAATCTCTTTCCATTTTCTCCTATCAGCAGAGCTGAAAGCTCCGGAGGAAACGCTGAACTCTGGTTCACTGGTGGGGACGGAAAAACTGCTCTGACTCCAGTTTGTTCCAGGACGCCGAGCCAATACGAAGCCTTCGCTCTCTGAGGTCCGGACTCCCCGACAGATCAAACCTCCCTGTGCTGCAGTCTATTCATCGCCACCGTCAAGGATATAATGTGACAGATCTCAATCCTTGACTGACTTGGATGATTCACACCAGAGGCCACCATGAGGTGCCAGAAACTTTGTCTCTCTGTCTACATTATTACATTTGTGTTGGGCTTCCCGGCCAACGTCCTGGCCTTCTACACTTTCTGCAAAAAAGTGAGGCAGAAGCCGACACCGATTGACATCCTGCTCCTCAACCTGACCATTTCAGACCTCCTCTTTCTCCTCTTCCTGCCCTTCAAGATGCAGGAAGCGATGAATGGCATGATGTGGAATATGCCCTACGCCCTATGTCCGCTGTCTGGATTTATCTTCTACATGACCATCTACAATAGCACCTTCTTCCTCACGGCTGTCAGCGTAGAGCGCTACTTGGGAGTGGCTTTCCCCATTCGGCACACTCTGAAGCGGCGACCTGTGTATGCCGTGGCTGCCAGCATCTTCTTCTGGATTTTTTCCATTGCCCAACTCAGTATTGTGTTTATTGTACCCTTTATTGGCCCAAAACACGATCCGGTTCCCACTGAAAGCCACAACGCCTCGGACAGCCTTACCGGTGGAAACAGCCAGGTTGACATATGCTATGAGAACTTTACTGAACCTCAGCTGAATGTCCTCCTGCCTGTGCGCCTGGAACTCTGTGTGGTGCTTTTCTGCATCCCTTTCTTGATTTCTAGTTTTTGCTACATCAACTTCATCAGAATTCTCTCGAAGCTGCAACACATCGACCGGCGCCGGCGCCTCCGAGCCATGGGCATGGCTTTGGGAACGCTGCTGGTGTTTGCTCTATGTTTCGGACCCTACAACGTCTCACACATTGTGGGTTTTATAAACTGGAAAAGTCCTGAGTGGAGAGATCAGGCCCTGCTATGCAGCACCTTCAATGCCTGTTTAGACCCTCTCATTTTCTACTTTTCATCCTCTGCTGTGAGAGGGACTGTGGGTAGCGTGATAGAAGGGGTTAAAAGCCGTCTCCAGAGGTGCATGTCTTGCCACCTGCTCCAGGCCTTGTGTGGGGGAATTACCAAGACTACACAAGATAAGGAACACACGCAAGAGGAGATCAATGCTATCTGAGCTGACAGAAAGGGACCTGTAAGCAGCTGCCTTTACTGTTTTCTTATTTCTTCATCCCTGAAAGCAGAAAATTAATGCCATGTTAATGTTTACACATTTGGAAAAATGACTTGGCTTTATACAGTGCAGTACATTTTTTGTTTGATGAGATTCCTTTTTTGGAAACGAGACAAGACAGGTAACCTTCAGTCTTCCTGAGCACGCCATGCCAATTTTTTATGCCGTGCACCAAGTAAAACCACAGAGACAGCCCACTTTGAACTGTCACCAGGATATAAAAACATTTCTTACACAGAGTCACAGAAGCACGAAGCTCCTTCAAAGCAGGCGGGTGTTGTGCAGCACTGCAGTGGAGATGGCAACAAAATGAATATCTAAGCAACAGCGTTGCACGTCATCTCTCTGCAATTAGAGATTAAATGTTCCAACCAACATCTTCAGTCATGAACAGGATATTGTTTGCAACAATATGGCCATTATGTGTCAAGCAGCAGCGGCAAAAGAAGAAGCAGCAAAAGAAGAAGCAGCTAAATGCAAACACGATGAAAATAACAGGATGGTTTGCTTCTTAACTGCACATATGTTTGCACTTGCAATGTTCCTTGTATGATGACGGCTGTTATGTTCATATATAATGTATAAAAAGACTGATAAATCGAGAGATGTATGAATGTGCGTGCATCTGTGCGCGCACACACGCATATAATCTGTATAATGGGGTTATAATAACAAACAAATTTTATTTTCATATTCAAATAAAGATTATACATTTTGCATACTTTCTTACTCATTATTGTTGCATTATTTTGCAAAAAAAACCAAACATGCCAGTAAACAGTGTTTGTGAGTGTACATGTGCACATGAGTCTAAATGACGGGAAAAGTATGAAAACAGTTATAAATGCAAAAACAAAACACACAAACTGTATTTTCATAAACAAATTCTATAAGAATAAATTGAGGTAATTAATAACTACAACATGAGCAGAAGTCAGGTACAAGGTGACTGTATTTGTCTTTGTATGAGTGTGAATGCAAAAGATAAGGACTCATCTATCTATCTATCTATCATCTCACATGCGCACACACATGCACACGCACACACATGCACACGCGAGGATTAAATGTGAGCAATAGAAAGTTTATTGAGCTGACTCATCACTAATGTGATTATACTGTAGATCCATCGGCACACTCTGCAGTTTAATGCTCATAATTTCTTGCAATCATTTTTTATTTTTTTGCTCTTGGCAATGTGGGCGGGCCTAAATTTAAAATGAACTTCCTCCAAAAAAGTGAATCAAGATCTCACCCCACACGCTGCAAGCACAAACACAATGCTATCACACAAACAAGCACTGGCATCGGCCGTAATCCTGTTTTGTGAGGATTAGGCCTGCACAGGGGTTGAGATGATCGCTGTATCTGTTTGACAGGTGGATCATGCATGAATCATTCATTTTGACAAACAGACCCCAGTGAATGACTAAGATGTGTGGGCTAACAGGCGCCGACACAATGAACAAATCCAAAAAATTTGCGAGTCAGCATGCCATAGAATAAAAAGTTATAGAGATAAATCACTCGTATACATTAGTGATTACAGATGATGCCGAATGAAAGAGCAAAGCAGAATATACATCGATTCATATGGCTTAAAATCTGGAGAGCGAGAGCAACCCGTGAACATCATTTGCTGAAAATTCAGGGTCTTTTTTTTTCTGCTGCTGATTTCAGAGTTGAATTTGTATGATACTGTTTGTCGAAGGCTGGTCTGCTGAGAACAGCCGGCAATTCTTCCTTGTTTTCACTCCTGTTTTCATTTTGTGCTTCCTGGAAGACAATATTTGGTTATTGCGTCACTGTTGACTTTTTCTTAACAGTGTGCGATAGGTTACAGGGATAAGGCAACAGGAAAATCAGCCCCATTAAAGGGTGTGTTTTTGTGTGTGCGCGTGTCTGTGTGTGATGTGTTTGATAAAAGCTAGAGGAATATACAGTATATTGTACTCACATGGCAGACAGTTTTCCTTCACTCAGAAATGTTTGATGGCTGTGGGGGGCCTTTGTTTTTTTTTTTAGCAAATTTATGCAATTCTAGCTAAAGAGCTTTATTCTGACCATCCAATAGAAAAACAATGGTCATCACAGAGAGGAAACACACCAATATTCAAGTATAAAATCAGCTCACTGGGGGGGAGGGGCATCTAAAAAAAAAATAAAAGAGAAGAAAATAAAGACTGATTAGCACTGACTTATTATGTTATTGAGCACGACAGAATTAAATCAAGGAGGTTGAGCTAGCTTTGGCTGATGGACAGTCTCCTCCTCCCAGGGAGGAGAGGTGTATAAAAATTGATTGGAGAAAATCATTAATTTGTTCAAGTATGCAGTATTGCAAGCAATCTGTTGCCTTGGAATGATCAATATCTGACCCAGATTAAGAGTCAAGTAGCAGCAAATACTGAGCGAGTGACACGTAGTATATCAGGCCCTGTCGTTCATGAACTGGTCAGCGAAGACTTTGTTTCATTAAAGGAGTTTTCTAATAGATCAGTAAAGAAGATAAAAATAAGCTTTTGGGGATCTAGTGAAAGTCCAGCTCATTTTCTGCTTTGACAAGGTAACGAGAGCTGTGGTCGAAGCTGCTCCTGGCCAAGGATGAATGTAAACAATCTCCTGCTGAATCTTTATTTTATAAGACAGGCAGCTGCATCATAAATATTTGATTGATAAAATATAAGATACAAGCTTGTATATAGAAAACCTCGAGCTTCTCAAACTATTTAAAAAAAACAGAACACCATCAAATAATGAATCTGTAGTTTATTTGATGGTGTTTTAGCATATTTCAGCCAAGCAGCAATTTGCAGGGCTAAAAAAAAAAGAAAATTAAAATAAATGAAAAGCCAAAACACAAGAGATACACTTCCTGAGTTGGCCACTTATAAGGCTGGCTTCAAAAGTTAGTCAGTCCCAGAGACAGTATAAAAGATGGATGTAAAGTGGTGGTCACTCATCACTGGCATGGACGTCATGGTAATTAATTCTGTTTCCAGAAGAACAGACCAGTTGTACAGCATATGCCTTTAATGACTTCAAAAAGCAAAAATTGGGTTCACAAATTTGGATTTATTTAGAATTTTCTCTGTTCCATTTTCTCTGGTTGGTTTCTCAGCACAGACTTCGTTTGTAAGCATAGTTCACAAATTTTCAATAGAGTTGAGGTCGCGGCTTTGGAAGATCATTCCAGAAGCTTGATGCTTTATCCATTCCAAACGAGTCTGGATGTGTGTTTGGGATCGTTTCCTGCTGGAGCACCGAGTGTGTCCAGGTTTGAAGTGTCGCCCCAGAAAAGGCTTCACTAAGCTCCTGGAATGGCTTTCTAAAGCTCTGATCAACATTGCGGTTTAAAAGCCTGTGCAAGGAAATTATCCAATTGAAATGAAGCCAGATGTGCTGTACAATCATTCCACCCAGGAAAACAAACAATTCAAAGAAGTCATCAAAAGCCCAAATTACGATTACATTCTTACCCATGATGAGAGCACGTAAATTTCTAGCCAAAATTGCAACTTCTGGGTCAGAATAATTAAGTCAAGAAGTGCCTATAAACCTGAAGGCCACCAGATGGCGATACCAGTGGTTGCAAAAACACTCTATGAGTTTCTCGTTGAGTTAATGGGCTCCGTCACTTAGTTTGTGTTTTGTAAATATTGGTCATATCATATTTCCAGGGCTGTCAAAGTTAACACGATAATGACTCATTAACACAAAGTGCCTCTATTTTTGTTAACGTGCGATTAATGCATGAATGGTCTGTGACGTTTGGCCTGCCCCTGTGGTTTGGGACATCAGGAAGCAATGCAACAGTCACGTCGTGGACGGTAAGCGGAAATGGAAAAAGAACGACAAGCTTAGCTTTAAAGCTCTATCAAATGCTTCTCTTTATAAGACCAAAGTTATTTCTATTTAATGACAAGTATTCTGTCCTGGCGATTGTGTCTGTGCAAAGCACTGACAGATAGCTAACGAGAATACAATGAGGAGCGGGACTTTGATTCACGACGCTTTAACTTGTGAGTGATCCACTTCATCCACAATATATTCAAGTCGTAAAACTACAACAGACATAAAACACAACATGTCACTAGGCAACATCTCTTAGCATTAGTGTAATTATCAACAACGGACATCACTGCTAGCCAGTAATGCCCAACAGCCGTTAGTAATGAAAAGCTAACACAGAAGTGCTTATCAAACTTAACTAAGCTATTCAAAAGAAAGAACTTGTTATATCATATGAAAACTGTTATAGACAACACTTACAGGTGTTTCTATTCCAAGGCTTCGAGCGAGAGAAACCACACCGCTGCACACATCTCACGAAACAAAGGACCAACTGACGGCGTCTCGGAGAAAGGCTTTTAACATGCAGTACCAAAGAACTGCCGCTAGGTGTCACTGTAGGGTCAACGCGCTAGTAAATAGGCTTCTAAAACACAACGGTCTTAACGGTCTTAAACATAAAATGATTTAACCAAGTTAGAACAACGAGTCTGATGCAGAGAGGCCTTCTTGTCACCATAGCCAGGCTATGCTGGATGGCTGTTAACGGAGACACACAGACAATTCACTTTTTAATTTGTCTTGTTGTGTTTCCCTGTCACTATAGCTACCTCCACCTTTTGTACAGCCGACGACTCAAAAACTGCCAAAAAGCACAACTTAAAAGCAAAAACAGGCAAGTTTACCAAAAAAAAAATAAAATAAAAACAACAACAAAACAATCACCCCTGCAGACTTTACGAATAAGTTAGGAGCGAACAGGCGTAGAGAAGATGCTGACACCTTTGCTGATTTCATCACTGAACTGGACCTCTTGACTATATTTGTGGTGTTGCACTGATTAGGTGTCTGTGTCTGCATGAATGCAGCCCATGGAAACACCTTCATAATCAAGCTTGTGTTAGCTGATCACTGAGCACGCCAAAAGAACACCATGTCAGCAACTAAAATGCTGATATAGAAGCATCAAAACAGGGCCTCACAAACCACTGGGTGACATTGCAGTGCTAATGTTGTCTAATGAACCTCTGTGCTTTGATCTTAATGTTTTGTTGACTGTGTGCTTTTGTTGTTGTTGTTTTTTTGGCAATAAATGTACTAATTTAACTTTTACTGTTCTTTTCCAGATGCTTCAGGCATATGCGTTCAATATCCCAGCTCTATCAAGCACCTAAGCTAACCGACAGCGAGTCTTTGGTTTAGCAGCTAAAAGTCCGAGTGGTTTAGTCAGATCTAAAAGTACTGGTGTTATTGGGCTTACATTTATCAGATGCCAGAAACATCAAGAGAAAAGCATTATGTAAAATAAATAAACACATTATGGGAAACTGGCAGCTAATCAGAGGTTTACATGAAAAGTCAACTGCAATCTCAGGTGTTTTCGACAAAATCCAGTTGATTGCAAACAACAGGCTGAAGCTAAAACAATTGCTTTAATTCATTCACCAGTTTAAATGAGTTCACTTTCAAATTCTAGGTCAAAGTTAGATGAATTCAGCAGCTAGGAGCCGTGTTTGTGCTGTGACACGAGCTCTACATCTGCTACAGTGGTGATTCATGCCCCTGACAGCCTTCTCCTTAACAAACAGTAGGTATCGTAATATTTAGAACCATCTGTCATGCTGCACTGACAGAGGAAAAAACACAGTTTTTCAGAAACAATGATAAATAATTAAAACCTGTGGCATAAAGTCCCAGTTTTTATACTGAGGATAACAATTTGATTAAAAAGAAATATGAAAAGGGAATTTAAATTATTTAAAAAATCCTACATTCATTATCTCCATAGATGCCTCTGAGACAAATTTCAGCTGTATAAGATTAACATATTTAGGAAATTAATTAATTTTCCTGCCATATTTACCCCAAGTGAAGGAGGCAGTCAGAGCTGTTGTCACGGCAGGGTGGTCCTGCACCCAACACGTGAAGGTTATCCTTGTTTTCAAGGACTGCTTATTTAGAAGGAAAAAAAAAACACTGAGGAGATACATCTCCCGGCTGTGGTTGTCCATCACCTGGAGACACTTCGACTGGCGCTGAGGCTCAGAGTTCACCAACAAATCTGAAGACAGCAGGGAATCGTTGGGCGGGTGTTCAGACAGGTTGCTGTGAGGGTTGTCAGCAGGAAGGGTGCAATTGGTGACTGAGAGGTGATCGATAAGGGCTGCTGTGCTTTGGTAGGTCCAAGTGAGAGTGAGTCTACTGAGGGTAGAAGCCTCCGGTGAGACAGGGGAGAGCCCACCGATTAGTCTGTGGATGTGGGGGAATCTGGAGGTATATTTTAGGAGCAGAAGGTGGTGCTAGTTGTAAAAAAAACGTATAAAACAAAGTAAAGACATCAGAAGAAAGCAGTGAAATTGCTGTGTAATCGGCTGGAATGTTAAATACAAATGAGGAGTATTGGTCATAATGCAGCCATGTAAACAGGTGATTTAAGGAGAAATAGTTACTGTAACTGATGAAAGGGTAAAAATGCACGATTTGCTGTAGATATGCAGGGTGTGCATAAATGCAAAATGCATCTGCAAATCATGTCAGAGCCACTAAAAAAGGAGGTTAAAAATTAATATAGGGAAATCATGCATTAAAAATGCTGCATGGGATCTTCTGTACTGCTCCTACTGCTATTTCTCCACCTACTACTAATGTACAGTATTTGCATATCATCTGAAGCCAATGTTGCATAGTTTACAAACAGCAAACAGACTCATAACAATAAAATTCTGATTAAATTATTCAAATTGACAGAATAAATCTTGAATAAGAAATTAAACGAGGATAAAAAAAATAACATGCAATATCCATTTTTATTCGGTGGAGCCAGCATTGCAATCAGGGAATATCAAAAGGAAGCTTTCTTCCGCATGAAGGATTTCCACATAATAATTCGGCCATCCCTCCCTGCCTTGTTTTCTGGGGAGTTTCAATTCCCTGGGCAAGATCGATACAAGGCACTGCGTATGGTGCCGGGGTGATTATTTCTAGATCTGTCATGAAACTGCTCAGGCAAAAAGATGAACTCTGAGGGAATTTCACATGACTTGAATTTTTATAGATTGAGCCTGGTCATTCGTTTTATGGTGATACATGGCTTTTGCCTGCGCTTGTATCGAGCCGCCGCGCAGCTAAACGTCGTGGCTCCGGTGTACAAAAGATACAAATGAGACGTAATTAACAGCGTGGCAACATCACCCGAGCGGAGCGGTCCTAATGAATTGTGGCCATGTTCATTTCTGAAACCAGCTATTTGTTTCTTAGCCAACACAACCAGCTTGGTGCCATTTGCCCCGCTCTCTTCAGGACGTTCACCTCACAGTAATACCACCCAGAATCCTGAACTGCAGTGCTAGCGATCGCCAGGGACGATGTTTGATTCTCCACCGCAACGATTTGCCTGGATGAGTTTGAGATGAGCTGCTTTTCCGACTTCATTTTGAACCGCTGAACCTCATACTTTAGGGATTCAACTTTGAAATGACAGGACAGAGTTGCCGTCTCACCCCGCATCACACTGAGAGATGGAGGATGCTGCCTAACCCTCAGTCCCTCCGGGGTTGCTGTCAGTGCTAAAGACAGAGCCATTAATACAATGTGTCATACAAACAACTTTTAAAAAGTGCAGATCAGACCTGTGGGTCAACTACAAATACTTTAAAATGTGTTCGTTTAGTTTGCCTGCGTGACAGCTGGGAGTGAGATGTGCCAGACAAAGATCAGACATAAAACTCAAACAAACATAAGAATGACTTTACTTAGTTTATAACGCACAACTCACTGAACAAAAGACAACGCAAGCAAACACTTGAGCAGACACGTTCAAGCACAAAGGGTCTCACCGGCTTTGAAGAGGTCTATTTGTAGTGACTGCAGCCAAGTGTGAGCAAGTGATTATGAAGCGCAGTGATGAAGTACAAGATAGATAAGCAGTAAAACACTTACTTGTAGTGTTGAGAAAAGGATAAGCAACCACGAAAATAATAGTTTATCACATTATTTATATTGACTGCTTTTGCAGAACAGAGATGAGGTGATTGGCTTGGTTTGCCTGTTTGTGTGTTACTCAAAAGTTAAAACCTGTAGACCAAGGATGTTTTTTTTTCTTAAAGATTCTTCACGATACAACAAGATCGAGCAAGGACGAACATTTAGGCTCACATCTGCAAGCTGAAATATTAGAAATTGTGAAACGTCCTCTTGTTGTCCCTGAGAAAATTACAAACTAATTCAGATATTCCAAATATTCTTGAGGACGCAGGGTCTCAGTTAAGGTGTGGAAGGATTTTACATACTTGAAGTAGCGTTATTACAATAAAGTAATGAATCATTGTCACTGGTGGCAAATTTTAAGGTGTAAGAAGTAAATAATTATAATGCAGTTATTTCATAATTATTGGTAGTTTCAATAAAAATTCTACAATCTAAGGAAATTACAGGATAACGTAACTAAAACTACAATGACATAACAATAACACGTTTTCTAACACGCGCTCAGACTGACCTGGTACACGGTGTGCCAGCAGGAGGAGGAAGCACAGCTGAGGCCGTTTCGCCGTGCTGCTGTTGTTCCCTGCTAAGCTCGAGTGCTGAAATAATTTCTCAGGCACTCTTAAGTCTGAAGGCTTGGTGAGCATTAAAATTTGATGGCGTCAGCTTTCTTTTTTTGCACTCTGTGGTTAGAGGTGATGGTTCATTAATAGGTCATGCTTGAACACAAATCTCAGTCGCTGTTGGGGTGAAAAACGACATATGTCAGTGTCCTGGCAAACAAATGGGCACTTTGTCTGCACGTTGACAGAAACCAAGGTTCAATGGTAAGCAAGCTAGCATTTTTCTACTGCTTTCTCTTTCTCTGTACAGTATTGCTATGGCTCTAAAAGTGTGTGTGTCAGTTTTGAAGGAAAAGAAAATCCTGTGACACAGCACAACCTGCACGTAAAGGTAAGAAACATGAGATTTCAGCCATGTTGAGCATTAGTAACGAGCCCTCTTCTCCTGTTGGGGGCTTAAAATTGACTAATATGTGTGTTATTACCCTTGTTTTATTTTTTGTTTTTGCTTCGTCTCCATTCAGTAGCTGTAAAAATGAATTTGCTCAGTGCTCTAATGAGCAGTAGTGTAATGAATTCAGATCTGCGTCCTCTGAGGGCAAGGAAACATCCAATGCTAGGTGAAATAATCATCATTAAAGCTGGAAAAGGGAAAGTTCAAAATATGATTTCAAGTGGAGGGGAAAAGGCCTGCTCAAAACTTAATTAACCTAATTGAATTTTTCAAGGGTCAGCTCTAAAAACACTGTAATTATGGAAACTTAAAGGAGCATTGCTTTGCTTTTTTTGTAAGTAAAGGAACTTCAGAAGCAGCAGCAGCAGCCATGATTTAACTTTCAAATGAAGCAGCTCAGCTCAAACAGTGACAAAAAGTTCTCAGTATTCTCAGTGATGTCACACACTCCACTTTAACACTGAACATAATCAAAGTGTCACTTTTCAGCTCTTACCCGTCTGATGAATGAGTTCACTTTATGCCTAGTTGGTAACACAGAGGCAAGTTTTACTCTCTGATACATTTCTAATACAACTTGGTGGTTTTTCTCCTTAGACAGATTAAAGGGAAAAGTACTTTTATTGTGTTATGAAAAGTAATTTGATCAGCTTAGAGCTCCAAAGCTGTTTTTTACAGAGTATGTTAAGTATTCATGTTGAAGATGAAAGCTTTAGATGATTGTCATTGACAACAGGAAGACATGTGGAGCGTTTCCACCTGAGTATAAGCTGCGTTCACACCGCAGCCTGAAGTGACCCAATTCCGATTTTTTCTAAAATCAGATTTTTTTCCAAATATATGCGACTTGAATGTGATCTCATGTGCGAACTGCAAACGACTCTGAGTGTCCCGCCCGCGCAGTAGAGGATGTTATAATGTCACATGTAGCGAGCGGAAGGAAACATGGATGGTCTGATGTTTTTCTCCCTGCTTCCGTGTAGCGGGATGCAGATTAGTGACGTTTGCTGAGTATCAGTGACGTGCAGGTCACACACAGGTCACATTGGAAATGATCGGATATGCATCGGATTTAGAACATCCAAGTGGCCAGGGTCACATTTGAAAAAAATCGGATCTGTGTTGTTCAGACTGTCATGAAAAGATCAGATACAGGTCGCATGAGGGCAAAAACAGTGTGATTTGTAACTACAAACTTGAATGTCACTCTAACCACATTGATTGACGATTGCTACAGACCATTAGACTATCACCCACTGATGACATTTATATAATTTGTGGGGAAAAATTTACATGATACATGAAAGTGTCCCATCAAACCAGATATTCAGATGGTTCACGTAAAAAAAAAAAAATCAGCCCTCTTGAGACAAACCTGCAAACACAACAAAAACAGATGCTTTGTACTCAGCAGGAAGAAAAAAGCAGGCTGAAGCAAAACTCGCCCGGCCTCACCTCCTTTCTAACCACAGGGGCCCACAGGGGCCCACAGGGAGCCCCCCCCCCCCAACCGCTTCCAGCAACAAACCACACAC
>VOQJ01042671.1:23528-43667 GCA_015052665.1 Apistogramma diplotaenia | reverse complement strand
AAAAGAAAAAAACTCCAATAGACACTGATCTACTTCATTTTCATTTACCAATGAAACTGTAAACTAAAATAATAGATCTATGTTTTGTTGCATACACTAAATTGTTATGTTTAAAAAGGTAAAAAAACAAACAAAACAGCCATATCCCTTTATTGGCAACATCTGCAAATTCTGTTTTCAAAATACTGAAATTGTCAAATATGATAAAAAATAATTGCTCACTCTTATCTATAAAGGTGAGCCCATGTGATCCAGTTTCAACTGTAAAAATGTTTAAACAACTCCGTGCAGCAGAAGACTGAGGCATCTCTGTCATGTTAAGTCTGCCGATTTTGCCACATCCAATATGGAGGTGACTTTGAGGTACGCTTCAGCACTCAGTGCTGCGTCTGTGTATACTGTATATGTGTATGTTTGGGAGCCGTAAGAGCCGAAGTTCCTATCATTATGGACACATTTCGCTTTTGATGTTGAAAAAAAGAACATGTGTAAAGCATGTGGGGCGACGATATTGTTACGATGATTTGTTGACTAAAACTAGACTAAGACTAAATTACATTTTTGTCAAAAAGACTAAGACTAAGACTAAATCAAAATTTGCTGTCAAAATTAACACTGAAGTCAAGACAGAAAGTTGTTTCCCCGCAGACTTCTATAAGAACGCGAGTCTATCTGCAACCACAGGTATCGCCATCTGGTGGCCTTCAAATAGAATGCAGGTTTAAAGCACTCTGACATCTCTACCGTCTCTCGTATGTTTGTTTAGAAAAAATGGACACAACCACAGTGACTTCCATCGAAGGCAGAAGGGCAGTTTTGGCCCTTCTTCTTCTGACTGACTTGTACTTTTGAAAACAGATAGATAATGAAACAAAAGAATGATGAAATCACAGTTCATTGGAACTGTGGAGGTTAACTTGGCTAGGTGCTTAGGTAACATGATATGAAGACAATGGTATGCTGCACAAGAGGAGTGTGCACAGAAAACATCGAGAGTAGGACGTGAGAGAATTAGCTTGGATACATGGAGAGCAAATGAAAAAAAGAAGGGTAGAAAATGGAGGAGCAGAAGGCTGGGCACCAGTGAGAGCAGAAATCCTTGGGAGCCCAGAGTGCAGCAGATGTTGCAGACTGTGTCACAGTAGTCTGAATCATTCATTCTCCTTTAGTTTTTATGGCAATCACAGTAAACATCGGCCTTGTACTGTGTCAGAGGAGCTGTGTTCTTCCACCACTCGTGAGTGCTGCTGAGAGATGATGCATGGTAAAGAACACACCTTATCTGTGCTGCCGCTGTCTTTCTAGATGTCTTTTAACCCTTTATCTCTTTCTCTTAGGCACGCCACCTAACTTGACGATCATGAAAGTTTTAGAGGCTTGTCATGCGGTGATCATCATGAAACTCAGTCAAGCCTGCAGCTGAAAATAAGGGAAGGCTTCCACATTGATGCAATATGCATTACAGTATGTCCTAAATATATAACTCCTCTGAGGAAACTGTTATAAAACCTGTACACACGTTGCTTTTAGTTGTTCCACAGGGCTCCAAAGTACAGCGAGAGCACAATCACTCTGATGCTTTCTTTTCTTTTTCTTTTCTTTTACACTTTGAAAAACACACTGCCGTCCTCCCATCTTAATACAATGTAGGCCTTTGCTCAGTGTCTTCCGTGATGACCCAGATGATCATTTTCTGATCTCTTGCCGCTATTTGCTGTTAAATATTACAGTTACAATGTTTTTTTTATGAATAAACGAATATCACAACTAGCCAAGTAAATGAATCCATCCATTTTCTTAACCTCTTCTGGACATGTGCTTCAACAGGTAGCAGCAAAGTCTGGTTATCTCTGATCTTTGCTCAAACTTTATTTTTGTTTTCATCAGGTACCGATGGGAACTTCTGTGGGGAGAAGGGTTTGCCCAAGAGAAGAGCAGTGGGCCGGTTTCCAGTCCACGTCAGGCCACAGAGAGACACAAAGCCTCACTACTACATTCATGCCTATGGCCACTTAATAATTAACCTCACATGCATGTTATTGTGCTTGTTCATCTCCTTAACTGCTTATCCGATTCAGGGTTGCTGGGAGGCTGGAGCCTGTCACAGCTAATACAGGGTGAAAGCCGGCGTACATCCTGGACAGGTCGCCAGTCTGTCACAGAGTTAACAAAGACAGCCGTCCACACTCGCATTCACACCTGCCCACCGTTTAACCAAACATGCATCTGTGTGGTATCTTTGGACTCCGGGGAGGAAGCCAGCATACCTGGAGGGGACCACACATGCACATGGATAACATGCAAACTCCAAACAGAAGGGACCCAGCCAACCAGGTTGGAACCAAAAACCCTCTAAGAAGGCTCTCCCTCAGGCGTGTGAAGGTGAAGGGGCTGCCCTTGACAGATGACTTGGGTATTAAAACAAGAACAATGCTGCTCTGTTGCTGAGCCGAACAATTTGATTTTCCAATCTAGAGTAAAGGTTTTCCCCTCACATTCAAATTCTGCACATCTGTACATGCCCACTTGACAAAGACCCCACCTGGCAATGCTCGGGAGCTAAACGGTTCCCCAGCTGTGAGCATTGCTATATTTAATCTTCAGCTTCTGTAAACCTGACAGTGCACTACACTGCATGTTTCTTTAAGAATAAATCACAAATTACTCTCAGTCACCTAACAATGCCAGAACAAAAGAACCTCTATGACCAGAACAACATTTCTCTCCTTCACTACTCAATTAAACATGAATGGAGGTTGTATCTGCAGCTCAAACACCCCCTAAGACTCCCACTGAAGACTTGCGACATGTGTCATCGCCATCACCAGCTCCTCCCACGCAGACACACACCAACACCACCTCCTGTCAGCAGGGCTTAGAGAGCAGCACACAAGAGTGACATCTATAATGTGCATCATTCGGAGGCCTGGCTTGTGGCTGCATCCGTTTCTTATTCTGCAGCGGGGAGCACTGTTTTACCTTTTCGATGAATTGTGAACATTTTACTAAAGCATGCAACAATTATGCAATAAATACTGAATCCGGGGCCTCCAGACTTGCATTTATTCCTCTCTAATGGAATCCATTATATATTGCAAGACTATTCATCTCCAACATACCCGTGCAGTAAAATAATAGCATGACGGCATAAAACCCAAGAACAGCTTTCCTCATTTCCTCACACTTCCTCTCAGTTGCATATTTGGCTGATTAACCATCACCTGCTGGGATCTCGGAGAACAACGCTCTAATAAACTGTGTAGAAAAAGGTGAAAATCAAGTGTACTGTCTTTCCATGAGAACTTCTAAAAGTACCTGTTTTGTTAAATGCTTGATCCTCCGAAAGCTATTAAAAGCTACCCTTGATCACTGATATGTAAGAGGTTTAAGTGCCTAAGAAACAGTTTTGTTTGTATGCATCTCCATCCAAATTCTATTCATACTGGTTTAGATTCGTTCATGTTGCAGGTGTTCGCACATGGCAGGAATTGCAGCAGCTGCTAACTATCCACACGGCAGAACCTCCAAGTATTTGATATAAATAAATGACGACGCACAACCTGCAGTGTCTTGGGACGTGGTGCAATGAACAACAAATTCACAGAAGGCACAAATGTGACTAAAATGGGACCTTTAAACAGAATCTGAACTCACAGCTACGACAGACTGAATAATTCATGACCTGCTCATGACTCTGGCTGTAAACAGAAAGTCTGAGTAGGTTTTACAAGTGTTTAGCTACTAAAAAAAATACCAGACATGGAACTTCCAGGTCACAGTTACTCACTTTTGATTAAATAAATACAAACTACTCTATTAAGAACTTAAAATATCCTTCTCAAAAGCATAAAGTTTGCAAAGGAGGAAGACAAAACCATTCGACTATAACCTTCTAAACCTCGTCACGTGGGCTTCTTCATTCAGCCCCCTTCCATACTGCTTCGAGAACCTTGGTTTTAAGAGGGAGTGGGAGTGTATGCAGTCTCCTCACTGAGACTAACACCACTGTTTGAGTTTTAATGGGAAAGGTGAAGCAAGGTCACACTGTAGCTGGCTGGTCAGACTCACAGCAAATAACAGAGATGATTATGAGATCCCGGCACTTCCAAACACATTAGCGTGAGCCGCCCTGCCCACGCTGCTGACAAATCCGCTGTCTTAGATAATAGTAAGGCTGCTAAATTCGCATATCAAAGACTTACCCACCATGCTTTGCACTCTGCGAGATGATTAAAAAAAAAAAAGATAAACAAATGCTCACTAGCACAAGAAAGAAATTATATCTGATAGATGATGATTGTGTCACACAAGATTAAAGCCATGTGGGCTTCTGAATGATGATACTCAATGTGTGGCTTATGGTCAATAAATTAATTCAGAACGGCATCAACAGCATGCCTCACTTAGAATAATAAGCGCGTTAAGGGGAACAATGGGCATATTTTCATTTGTTCATGGCGCTGCATTTAGAAGAAAGTCAAATCATAATGACTCGTACAGAAAAGCAACCTAAACATACCAGCAGAGACTGCAGACGTCTGCTGACCTTCTGAGGCTGTGGCTGAAGGGACGAGAGGAGTACCAGTGGTGCCTGGTTATAGTCGTGGTGCAGCGACATGGTTTGTGTGGTCTCATAGATTAAATAAAAATCCACATTTATAGCACAATGCCTCCCACGCCTGTGAAAGTGCGAATTATACTACATTCAATTTGTGATTTGTTTGGTTCTGTGTGCCGTTAGCAAGAATTTTTGCTACTCAATAAAAAAAGGACTAGTAATAATCAAACATTCATAAAGCCAATATTGTCAGAGGTGGCAAAAGCACAGACATTCTGTACTTAAGTAGAAGTACAAGTATTTTAAAAAATACTTTGGTAAAAGTTGAAGTACTGGTTCACCTTCTTTGCTTAAGTAAAAGTAGAAAGGTACAGGCCCTGAAATGTACTCAGAGTAAGAAAGAAAGGTTGTATCAGGTTGTATAAATGTTGGATTCAATGAATGAATCTCAGCATCAGCAGCTTTGATTCAAACTCATCTCTGCTACACCTCCTGTCACCTGTAACTCCGCCACATGGCTACGCCTAGAAATTCTGTCCATAAAAGTTATGAACAGAATCGGTGACAAAGGGCAGCCCTAATGGAGTCCAACACCCACAGGAGTCTGACTTATTGCTGGTAATATGAACCAAGCTCTCGCTGCAGTTGTACAGGGACTGAATGACAACCCATGCAGCACCTCCCACAGGACACCCCGAGGGATGTGGTTTGAATGCCTTTTCCAAGTCCACAAAACACATGTAGACTGGATGGGAAACTCTCATGCACACTCGAATATCCTTGAGAGGATAGAGCAGGTCCAGTGGTCGACCACCAGGATGAAAACCACCCTCCTTTCCAGCACCCTGGCATAGGAAACTGAGGAGCGTGATCCCACCATAGTTGGCGCACACCCTTCGTCTCCCTTCTTAAAGATCGGGACCACCACCCCAGTCTGCCAATCCAGTGGCACTGCCCCAGATCTCCACACGATGCTGCAGAGGCGTGTCAACCAAGACAGCCCTTCACAGAGCCTCACAACTGTTTAGCAGTGTTTGTGATGTGGGCATGTACAGATGTGCAGTATTTGATGGTGGGGGGAAATGATCTGGACCACAGTCGAATAAAGTAGAGCACAGGTCAGTTTAATGCAATGCCTTCTCACCCTTGCATCTCTAACTCTATCTTTTAGACAACAGTCATGGGGCCGTGACTCGGTGAGGAAAATGTGGTCTAACTGAGATTAAATGTAATGGTAGGTAAGCTTATTTCATCATGGCGGATACGTCTGCAGAATTTATTTTTAAGTTTATAAAAGAACTTGAAAACATAAAGTTTCTATATTTTTTTAACATGTACAATATGTTAAAAAAAAGTGAACAGCAGCCACTTACTACTGCAGATGTGTTTATTCCTCAATTAATCCCAAACCTCATTGACTGCATCACAAACTGATTTAAAAAACTGACTTTAAAACTAAGTGCATGTGTTACTGCTGTAGGATTAGACCCCCCCTCCAACACAGGGACCCACAGGTCCCTAGGTTTTCTCAGCCAATCCCAGGAGTGTTTCGTTATGGGAGCCAATGGTTATATGTACTGGGCAGTAGGTGGGACATCCTGTAGGAGCAGCGACCCCGCATAAACAGGACAATGTGTGTGTGTGTGTAGGGTGAATGGGGAGTGGAAAGACCCTCTGGGGAAGGCAGCTCACCGCTAAAACTTTCTTCAGAGGGAAAAGACTGAAAAAGCGATGTTTCTTTCAGACTCTGACAGTGAACCGGCTCCACGCTCCTCAGAGTCCGAGTCTGAGAGCGAGTATAGCGACGGCGGTCTCGACGAGGACTACACTCCAAGTGGGCATGCCCGAGGATCAAATAAGTGAGTACCGAAAAGTCCGGCTCGGAGTTTGCACCTGCCTTCGCCGTGTGTGACGAAACACAAACTAAAACGATGCGCGGGACCAGCGCACTGGAGTGTTGCGCCTGTGCGAATGCGCTGCTCTTTGTCCTTGCTTAAATTGACACGGGTGGGCCAATGAGCAGAAATCCCGCAAAGGCTGCACGGATATCACGGCTATTGTGCCTTGCAGGTTGTTCGTTATAAATGTGTTATTTTGTGCAGCGCTAATAGCGCATCTTTATGTTGTGTGCAGCCACGGCTCTGAGTGTAAACCACTATAGTTTATTGTTATATGCGGGAGCCTCAGGGGCGGCCTTTACAAAACAACTAGTCCAGGGCCGGTGGGGGTGGGTGCACTGTGCACAAATATCCCACACTTTTTTTTTTTTTTAACTGCACATCTGTTGGTTATAATAAATGAATAATACAATGCATGCCTAAGAGAGCACATGTAAGCTCCATACAGAAAGGCAGCAGCATTAACCACTGCACCACCATGCTTCATCAACATGTCATTTTCTTAAGCCACTCCACTACAGTGCCTATAATATGAGGGCTCCTAGTAACAGTGGGATTAATATTATGTTCTCACAACTTTTATAATATAAATATTGAAGTGGTAGCACTTAAATGAATAGCATTAATATCACTTTAGTTAGGATAATGACCACTTCATCCACTGTTTCACGCTCTGACTTGCTAGAAGAGCAGGGGTGAGGTAGCAAGTAACAATTATATCAAGAGAAAAGAAGCATTGCCTCCATTTTAACAGATCCTTGTCTGTCTGCTTTATGCGCAGGGAGGACATCACTGATGAGTCCAGTTCAGATGAAGGCTTGGACATAAGGCCAAGGAGGAGAAGAGCTTTAAAGAGGCGATGCTCCTCTGTATCAGCTTCAACAGCACCATCACCCCTGAAAGCTACACCTAAGAGCTGGGAACGGAGTCCCCTCCGAAAGAAGAGGCGCTGTGCATCTACGTCCAAGAAAGCCTCCACCGCCTGCCCTCGCAAGACACACTGCAGCCCACGTAAGAACACGCCGAGAGGGAAGCAGCAAGAGGGAAGTGAGCGTGCGGAAGCAGATGGAGGTGAAGCAGACAATGAAGACAGGTGGCACGGCATCGACGAGGAAGATGTTGAGCCTCCTCAACCACGGTTCAGACCCGCGAGGGACGCCGGGCCACAGCTGAACAGAACAGCGCATTACACGCCCCTCGAGCTGTTCCAGCTGTTCTTCTCTGCCACGGTAATTGATACGCTGGTGAAAAACACCAACGCCTATGGAAAAATAAAGCACCAAGCCCAAAAGGAAAAGTGGGTCCCAGTCACAGCAGCGGATATGTACTCCTTCATCTGCCTTGTCATTTACATGGGTATTGTACCACTAAAAACTCTGAGGGAGTACTGGAGAGGATCTGAGCTCTTTCGCCTGCCGTTTCCTGCCTCTGTGATGCCTTGCAGACGCTTCCTTGCCATTTCCCGCAGCCTGCACATGAACGATCCTGCTGTGGAAGCGGCCAATGACAAAAAAAAAGGAACCCCTGGGTATGACAGACTTTGCAAGATAAAGCCATTGTACAAGCAGATTTTGGAGGCCTGCTGCACATTCTTTCACCCCCACCAGCATATCTCTATAGATGAGCGAATGGTGGCGAGCAAAGCAAGGATCGGGTTGAAGCAGTATATCAAAAACAAGCCAACAAAATGGGGGTTTAAGCTTTTTGTGCTGGCAGACTCTGCGTGCGGCTACACCCTTAACTTTTTTGTTTACGGAGAGAGAAAAAGTGAACCCACTGGGAAGGGGGCAGGCTACGATGTCGTCATGCGACTCCTGAACATCCCGTTTCTCGGTAGAGGATACAAGCTCTACGTAGACAACTATTACACAAGTCCCGCTTTATTCCTCGATCTCCTCGAGAGGAAAATCTGGGCGTGTGGCACAGTTCGTTCAAATGTGGCCGGTTTTCCCAAAACAAGAAGGGATAACGTGCCAGAGAAAACACCAAGGGGCACGATTCAGTGGCTCCGAAAAGGAGACCTGTTGTTTGTGAAGTGGTTCGACACCCGGGAGGTAACGATGTGCTCCTCTATGCATAAAGCATACAGCCACGACGTGGCAAAGCGCAAGGTGAAAAATGCAGATGGGCAGTGGACAGCGAGACACGTGCCTATTCCAGGCTGCATCAAAGATTACAACCGGTACATGGGGGGTGTCGACTTGTCAGACGCACTCATTGGCTACTACAATGTCCTGCACAAAACCCACAAATGGTACAAGACTCTGTTTTATCACTTTGTGGACATAGCCGCGGTGAACGCCTTCATCCTCCACAAAGAAATGTGCAAACTGCAGAGTCGTCCTGTGCTCACGCAGAAGAGCTTCAGAGAACAGCTCATTTTGTCCCTGGCTGAGATCGGTTCGGGTCCGAGCCGCTTGGCCCCGCATAATTATATGTTGCCTCTCTGCCCTTTCAAACTGACTCTCAATCCGACGTTTAGGGTCCGGCCTGCTCCTCCAGCCCCAGTGCCTCCTGCCTCTCCGCCCGAAGAGGGCCAGTGCTCTTCGCCTACCTCAGCTCCATCCCACATTAACTCGTCCCCTGGCTCGCGTCCTCCATCCACCAACGTGCCACCTGCTAAAGCCTCTGATTCTCTGGGGTTAGGTCACCTGCCTGCATACTTTGTTGAGAAAATGAGCAACGTGGCTCCCAGATATCGCGGCACCATTGGCAGGAGAGTGTGTGTGGTTTGCAAAAGGAAGTCTCCAATCTATTGCAGCACCTGCCACAAAACGCTGTGCATCACTTCTTTAAGGAATTGCTACACCGAGTGGCATCGAAGCAATAACATCTGTGTGTGAGTGACCAGAATTACTTGTAAATATGTGCCTTTTTAATTATCACTGGTGGAAGAAATGCCAACTGCCTTTTAGGGCCTTTACCAAACTTCCTACTGTAGGTAGTCATGATGTTACCCCATATGTTGGTACGTTACTAAAATGGTCTTGTATAAGATAAGATGCTGTCTTAAGTGCCACATGGAGCTTTAGCAGGTGACAGCTCTGCAGCCATCACCCATTCAGATACCTCAGTGTGTGATTTTTGCTGTTCAGGTGCTCTTTGTATACCTCACACTGGAATCTGTGAAGTGTTTTTGACTTGGAATCAGTATGTCACAGTACTGCTGAGCTTTGCTCCAGCAGCGCTGGAGGAGACTGGAGGTGATTTCCACTCACCAGCTTGCTGAGTAAAACTGGACATCATACTCTCCAGTATGCTGGACAGTTTTCCTCACAGATCCCATCCTGAAACCAGATCCAGTCATACTAATTAATGGGCTCTGATGTTTAATCAAGCCCTGAACACTGGAGTGTGATCTAGACCATTCTGAGATGATCTCACACCCAGACTTGGGTGGGATGTGCAGGTTTTTTCTGTCTAGCTCTACCTCAAAAATGGATACTTATTTTCATTTCTTTTTTAAAATAATGTGAGATCCTTTTGCTAAGATCACTGAAACTTGAAATGACTTTTGTACCATCCCAGATTTCAGGTATTTGCCTTTCTGTGGTTTCGAGGAGAAACGGGAATGACGCTTGAATATAACGTGTGACTCAGTGTATTTAGTCTGCTGCAGAATGCGTCCACATGACTTTTGTTATTTAGAATGTAACAAAAAAAAAAATGCAGCTTTCTGTTAGTGCGGTTTATGCTTGTTGGACCATTTTAGTTATCTCAGCAAGTGATGGATGGAGCTCAATTGCATTGCACTTATTGTCAGATGAGTTCTGCTTCTTCACTTTAAGCTCCAGCACACAGTATAATGTGGGCCCGCGTTAGCATCCACCAGCGTAGACTGCAGGCAGCTATAAGAAGCCCATAAGAGGTGTTTTGATGACAAAGTGCTCCGGAGCTTCTAGAGGTTATATCTTCATTTTCCTCACTAACACTGAAAACACTCTTATGGACTACTTTCCTACTTGATCTAGAATTTATGAATGTTTATGCATATGTAAGAAGTTCTGTGGTTACTGAATTATTAAGCTCTATGTGTTGCAAGCCCCAAAAGAAGCAGCTTCAGAGTCTCATGTTCCCCTCCTCAGTTTGGGGATGAGCTGCTCCAGCCTTGAAAAGGTATCACATCTGTGCCGTTGTGTGAATTAGGCACAGATGTTAGTATCTAAGCCCTCGTACCTATGAGTGACCTCTTCATGGCATTTTCCAAGTTATTAGTCAATAAATGGACCTGTTTTGTAATGTATTTGTATGTTGGATGTAAAGGGAATTTAGAGTTGATTGTGTACGTGTCCTCTCTGAATAAAAATGATTTCAAATTTGTGGTCATGATTTTGGAGTATAATTTATGTTTGAATAAGATCCATTTATGTGATTTGATATTTACAAAGGCCATGTTAGGTGCTGATTCCTGGACAAATAAGAGGATTGAGTGAAGATGATCTTTGGCTCTTTGGAATGTTTGTGACATGATGAAGTGATGCTCAACCTGCAAACCAGTGATGTGGTACAGATACAGCATTATTATTATTATCATCATAAAAGCTGTTTTGGAGAGATCTGAACATTTCAAGCTGTTTGGCACAGTGTGGAACAACTACAACTCAACGCCAGCATAAATCTTTCAAATATAGCACGTTCAGGGTGAGATTATTCTAAATTTCAACCCCTATTATGTTGTCATGACTGACTAATGCATTTCAAAGAAACGGGGGGGGGGGGGGGCTTAAATAGTTCATCTGTGCCACTCATGTACATTCACCAGATATTAAGAGTCTGAATTAAAGGAAATGCAGAAGATGTGTAAGGTTGTCACATGCACTGCTGGTGTGTGTGTGTGTGTGTGTGTTTACATCTGCAGGAGCTCTCGCGTAAAGGTGTGAAACAGAGAGCAGCTCTCAGTGTCTCTAATTAGACCTGAAAATACAATCAAGTGATAATTTGTGTTTTCTAATTCATCTAACTCAACTCTCAAAGACATAAATGCCTGGCGTCTGTGTCGGTTGCTGGTGCAGTATGTTTAATGATTTAAAACTGAGACGCTAATTTATTCCCTCTTGATTCTTTTTCAGGCACGTTATTTCTGAACAAATATGGCCTCTTTACATATGCTACAAATTTTTGATAATATCCTAAACAATAAGTAAATAAATAAACAATAGGGTGGGTGGTGGTTAGCACTGCTGCCTCACACATAGAAGGACATGTGGAAGGTCCAGGTTCGATTCTACTTTTGGCCCCGGCCTCTCCCTCTGTGGGGAGTTTGCATGTTCTCCCCGTGTCTGCGTGTTTGCTCCAGTTTCCTCCCACAGTCCAAAGACATGCACTTACTGGGGTTAGGTTAACTGGTCACTCTAAATTGCCCATCGGTGTGAATGGCTGCGACAGGGTGTACCTGCCTCTTGCCGTATGTCAGCTGGGATAGGCTCCAGCCCCGCCCGCGACCCTGGACAGGATAAGAGGATGGATGGACAGTAAACAATATGTGTGAATAAAATGCTTTTCTTATGTAGTCTTGGTCAGGGTAATGTGTTGCTGCAGTGTTTAAGGATGTAAGCTATATTTTATTAGGCTAAAGCTCAAATCCAATCAAATGAAGAATTAGGGTGGCTCTGAAGGCAAAAAGAAGTCCAAACAGACTACTAGCATGTACTAGATGTACCTAATGAGTACATGTCACTGTTGGTGGGATCAGTGAGTTCGCAAAATATCTTAGCAATGAGCTTCAGGAAACAAAGTAACCAAAACCAGTGAGTCAAATATTCCTGTAGGCTGTTTACTTAAAAGTAGGATGTTGAGTCTTTCTCAAAACTCTGCGCCATTTGAAATGGCTGTGACCTCACACTGCGCTCTTAAAACAATGAAGTCATATAACCAGTGGATTCAATATTATGCCACAAGCCTTTTGAACCTGACTGAGTGGGAGGGGTAGAGGATTAGGGTGGATCATTTCCATCTGAAGATCTGAAACACTGAGATTGACCACTGGTCATGCAATAGTTGCATAATTTACACAGAAACTGCAGCAAGGTTAATGCATTGTAATAACTACCCCATCACGCCGCACTCATGATGTAGTCATGAGGTTTATAGAAATTCATTGACTCAAAGCCAAATTACTGTGAAGCAACAGGATGACCTGTGTATGTAAATGTTGCGCCTGACATTTTGCCCGTAAATAAGATAAAGAGTACATGTTCCCTTTAATAACAGCTGGGTGAAAAGAATGGGGGGGGGGGGGGGGTGAAAGCTGGGTTAAGCAATGCGAGTGAACCTTGAACTGATCCAGCTCCGGTCTGATGGAAGCCGTTAGTGAACACATGCATTAACAGCCAGGCGGCAGCTACAGCACTGTGATTAATGGCCTGATAGCGACCCTCGCACAAGGCTTTGCAGACAGAGCAGCCTCTCAGGTGGGGCGGTGTGGTGCAAGCATCACTATGTGATTATATATCCTGCGCCTGCAGATAAGAGCCTGTTTAACCTTCTGCCAATCACAGCCATAGACATTATTTGGTTTTCTTCTCAACATTAAATTGGGAGCAATTTTGCAGCCGCTGCACTGAACAGCATATCTCAGTCTATAAAGCAGAGACCTGAGGAAGGCAAAGTTTTGTTTCCATTTCACAGGAGATTAAAAATCTTGAGCAAGGTAAAGCGAGGCCCGTCTGTGACAAAATTTAATGTCTACAGACAAAATAGACTCTGTCTGACTGTTAATAACACACTGCATAGCCAGTCTTTTTGGCTGTATTTTGAAAATGGCTTACTCTCCGGGAGACGTTAACTCCTCAGCTTCAGCGCCACCGCTAAATATTCACCGAGTGAATCCTGTAACCACCTGTTGTGATGACCCCTAAACTTAACCGCAGTCTGCACCCGAGGACACTTATTTGAGATGCGCGCTTGCACGCAACATAACAATACACAAGAACAAAGGGTCACGGAGTTGCATTTATTAATGTTTCATTGAATGAGGAAGTACAAAGGTAGACAGAGGAGACTTTAAAGAGGCAGTGCTAGAGAATCGGCAAAATTTCAACTCCCAGTTGTTATGCTGACATTATCCGGTGTTGTAATCAGCCTTAATGAGTGCTGCCCATGTTTTGTTGCAGACATAAGGCAAATTTAGACACACTGGCTCCTGGGCAGTGTTACCCTTAGAGCACTTCGGGGCATTTGCAGCCACGAAGAGAGGATGCCCTCGGAAAGGTGTCGAGGGTCGAAAGTGGAAACCCACACCTTGTCTGGTGCAGGATGTGATACAGTGTCATCCTCACGTGACCTCGAGAGGGAAAAGGTGTTACAGAACTTGGATGGATGGAGAAAATCATCTCAGAAAAACAACCGACTGCGTTTTGCTTTAATACCAGTTTACAAGCAGCCAAGTTAATTACAGGCTGTGTATGGCAACATTTTTCATCAAAGGAAACATGCAGCAGAAACCTCTCAGCCCATTATTCATTGTGCCAACCTGATTGCTGACCCTAAGCTCAGCCAATCAGATGGACACCATATGCCTTTTACAATATAGCGTGTCCTATCATTATGTTAATGGAGGCCATGAACATCCTGCTGCTGTATTCTGACAGGATAAGGCATTATCACATCATTACTGTTCTTAGTGAAATCAACAACTCCAGGCACAGGACACGCTGTCCACTGTGTGACTCACTGAATAATCTCACATCCGAATAACCCAGAAACCATCTATCCAATCATTCAGCTGCTCTCAGGCTCGTTCACCTGCTCCAAGTTTTCCGTTACACTTTTCCCGTTTAGCATTGCAGTGATTCATCTCTGCCAGAGTAAGCAAGGGTGGAAGCAACGAAACAAACCCCGTCTCCAAACAAAAGAAAGAAAGAAAAACTTGCTCCTAACCTCCCTGGTGAGACTACAAACCTATCACAAATGGATAGATCACAGCTCTTTCGTAAATGGAAAAAGATACGTTTATAACAATGTAGAGGATGTAGTTTGGATGTATGGGAACACTCTTTTTGGAGACCTGGCTCAAATAAATAATCTCACGCTTTGTTATATGATGAAAACTGTTTCAGTTGAAGATACTCGGTAAATAAGCTTAGCCAGACAGCCTTATTTTTCCCTTATTTATTTCTGTTTATTGCTGCCATTTATTGTCTGGACAGAACTGGGAAATACTGCACACAGTGGGCAATCGTGTGGCTGGTTGATTCACACCCAACATAAAATAAAAAATACAGTATTTTGCACAAAGTGTGCATCAGATCATTTATATGCTTCTGCTTCATTCATTCATTAAATCAACTTCCAAATTTAGTGCCAATAACCCAGTAAGACAGGCCCCCTGTGCGTCGCTGAGTCTGCTATAGTAGCAATTGTGAATCTGAAGTGATACCTAAACTGCTCAGTCAGACACTGTAGGTGTGTATGTGTGTGTCAAATAAAAGCAGCATAACTTCCCTTGGCGGACGTGTGTAAATGTGGAGTGACGGAGTGAACGTTAATGACAAATAAATTCATTATAATTTCAGTTTATGACTGAACAAGTACAAACATACTCTACCAATGTGCATGCCACATTTGTGCCTGAACAGGAGCTCAGTGTGTACGTCATCCATCAGAGGAGTTACACACTTGTCATCGGGGAGTTCTTCTCTGCCCACTGCAGGACGTTCAGCAGATGAAGGTCAAAGCAAAACTCCAGCAGCTGCTCTTTATGCGCCCTCAGCCTTCCAGTGCAGCCACCTCTTGGCTAAAGGAACGAAAGCTTTGAGGCTTTCGGGAGAAAGTGCGCCAGTAACGAGAAGATGCCAGTTAGCTTTCCCTCACTGACAACATTTAAACGCTCACCTTGACACCTGACCTTTTACACACGTCTGCCTTCACACGTGCCCCGTCAGTCTTGAGTTTCTGCAAAAACAAAAAAAAGCTGAAGACTGAGCAACAGCATCGCTCCCTTAATTAGTGCTCCGGTGATCAATGTAGGAGGGACTTCTGGGGAAATGCATGATCACAGTCACGGGCGGAAAACGACTAATTCCAAGAATAGAAGCACAAAGTTACATATATATTAACGCCACTAGCTTACTTGCTTCAAAATATTAAACATGATGTGATTATTAATATTAATTAAAGGAAAAAGATAGAAGTCTCTAAAAACCTTTTTGCCTTTCACTTTTTTTCATTTTCAAAGGCTCATTAATAACTTTAGAAGTCCAGAGCTGAAAGTCAGCAATTTTCTAATTAAGGGTCACATATTTAAAGTTTAAAGCAATGTATTAAACAAGCTCCAGTTAACATGCATTGTATTCATTAAACTTTTTTTTCCCTAATATGTTAATTGGTTGTTCATAAATTACTTTTGGTTTGGCTGCGTTTTGCCTAAAGCAGGCGACCACCAGCCAAATTAAATTTTCACAGCTCGGCAGCCCAAAGGTTAATGCTTAACACTGATAGTGAAGCACTGGAATATAACCACCTATTAAACAAATAAAGGTGGATTGAACCTTATCAGAAAGCAGCACACATACACACACCCACAACTCTATTATGGTCCCCGAGTTGCCTTCCAGCTCCTAGTTTTAAACCTATAATCTAAGGTGTGATGTTCTGGGCAAACAGCAGTAACTGTGAGCCACCTGAGCCGCTCAACTTTTGTTTCAGCTGAGAAATAGCAGATGATTATCTCTCCTCCCCTACACCTGTTTCTTTCTGGACTCCATTAGCCGCTGAAAGGTGTGCTGCACAACAGAAGGAAACTGGAATTTGGCTGAATTATAAATGATAACTCTCCCTCAGCTTTGATCATGTTAACCTTGAATAAATCGATGAACTCTTCCCTCGTTGTGTTGGCAGCCTGAACTGCTGCACTTCAGCTAAACTACACTTCTCAAAGACAGCCTGAGTTGACATGCTTTGGGTTTCAGGTGCTGAGAGCTGAGGCCCTTTGTACTTTGAGCATCTGTATTATAGCTCGGAGCACTTGGCAGATATTTTTGGGGAACCACTAGATGAGGCTCCCACTGTTGCTATGAAACTGTTGAAAACCCCTTTGAAGCTTGGCACAGTTGAGTGCCACACAATTTCTTTGCACTTGGTGCTGTTGACACCAAAAATCAAACCAGGCATTTAGAAGCGAAGAGATACAGCAGACATCACTGTACACTGACACCACCAAGATTCCATACAACATATTAACATAGAGAATAGGACAACGATGCTGCTAAGGGAAATGAGAACAGATATGTGAAGCACATAAAATAGGCAGGAGCAAGAATACTTTGGGTTAAAATACATACTTTAACACAGTTGAATAAAGCCCATCTAAAAGTGCAGACACACTCATAAGGTAACTATAGGCCATAATACCAGCTTATATAAACAATATACAGTACTGTGCAAATGTATTGGGGTGCTGAGCCTGACCTGTGACTCATTTACCCATAAAAGGGACTTGAGACTTGAGATGAACCAGCGTTACGTCTAAAGATAATAGACAACTTAGTAAACAGCCAGTTTTTAATTATATATTTGAACACTTTGTTACTAGCAGCCTGTCCCAACAACACATAATTTGTTCCCATTTCTTTAGTTAAATCAACAAAAAATGCCAACAATAACACAGTTTGACAGGCATAAAATAGCATTTTTGCACCAACCAGCTGAAACTTGGTGTCTCTCAGAAGACTATCCTTAAAATATTCGAGGAAAGTGGAGAAGCAGAGAACAAAATAAGGTGTGAAAGGCCTGAAAAACACTGTCTACAGCAAATAAACAGTATCCGGAAGTCAAGTCCTTAAGAAATAGGAAAAAAATCCAGCAAAGACCTGACAAAGGACCTGAGAGATGCATCTGGCTCTTCAGCTGCTCCATCTACTCACCAAAAAACTCACCAGGAATGATCTCAATGGAGGGGGGTGGCCATCAACAAGCCAATATTAAGGAAAGGCAATGGGGAGAAAAGGCTAAGGTATGCCACATTACACAAGAACTGGACCAAAGATGGGTGGCAGCAGGACTTACTGAGCAAATAATCCAAATTAGAATTTTTTTGGTTCAAATCGTCTTCAGTATGTAGGGAGGTCATCAGGTGAGAGGTGCGATAACAAATATCACCATGTTTCAGCCAGAGGTGTTGGGGATCTTGTCAAAATGTATAGAACAATGGAACATCCAAAGAGGAGCTTTGGTCCTTGGAGAAACCCGGAGAACTATTTCTGAAGACTGAAGACTACAATAAAGCTTGAACAAAAGAGCTCAGAGCTCAGGCTGTATTGAAGAATAAAGGCAGTCATACCAAATACCAACTTTATAACTCATTAGAATTGTAAAGCCAAAAAAGTCACCAATCAACAGCTTAAATGATTACCACCCGGTGGCCCTCACACCAGTAATCATTAAGTGCTTTGAGAGGCTGGTTTTACAGCACATCAAGGACGACACCACAATGATCAGACTCATCTCAAAGGAAGATGAGGCAGAGAGGAGGTCCTGAAGTTGTCAGCATGGTGTTCAGTGAACAACCTGACACTGAACACCATTTGACTTCAGGAAGCACAGGACTGACCCAGCCCCCCTCTACATCAGCGGTGAGTGTGTGGTCCACACCTTCAGGTTTCTTGGTGTCCTCATCTCTGCTGATCTTTAGCAGTGACTTCACTTCCTGAGGGTCCTCAGGAAGAACAACTTGGATGCAAACCTGCTGCTGACCTTCTATGACTTTCTCCTACATGGCACTGATCGGGAGTGGTCCTCCAAGCTCATTGTGCTTTGTGCATAATGACAATAGAGGCACAGTATTCTATTCTATTCTATACAGATTCTCTTTCTGCCTTCTATACTGCATTTCCACGTATGTCTGCACACGTTTCAATACATCCCCGAATCTTTTCCCCATTTTCATAGCAAAATATAAAGCTGTGTTCCAGGGGAGGACAGTCTGGATTCAGGCAAGTCCCTTAAAAAGTGGCAATATGTGTCTCCAGTTACTGCCAATGTTCGATATCGGAAAAGTGTTAACCCGAACAGAAACGTTTAAAAAGTCCTGCTTAAACTACGAATTTGGAAACCAGCTTTTAAAATATGCACTAGCGTGTTCCATCAAGTCTGCAACAACTTTCAGTGTTATCAGCTGCCCTTCATCTTTGCGTATGCCTTTGCTCTATAGTAATGATGTGTGTGGCATCATCCTCACTTCCATATACTGTCACAGCTCATCTTGGCTGCATTGAAGCGTTAAATTAGTGCTGTGACAGTTACAACGAAAGGTTGTTGGCGGGTTTAATTGTCAGCCGTTAAATATGGTGTGAATGTAAGGCAGCCTGGCAGAACATTCGGGTCATAAACCACTCTGAGGTGTCGCGCTTTGTGGAGCCGAGCAGAAAATCACTACTCCAAGGGAAAATCCTTGACGCGTAGTGTACTCTGGCAGATAAAATCAATTCCTGAACAAAGCTAAACTTCAGGACAAATTTAGAGTCTTGGCATACAACCCATCTTATATCCTCAAAAAAAAAAAAAAAGACTTGAGTATACATCACTCATTCATAACTTGATTTTTTGTAAATCACAGTTGTGCTTTCACAGGACGCAGCACTGGGGCACTAATTTTTGTCTTTCAAAAAGCTCTGTCACTTAAGAAACTTGTGCAAGGCAGCCATTTAGTTCAATGACATTTAGTCATTTGAGTTTTTGTCTTAGTCACTAGTGTGGCTGTGTGTCTGTCTGTGTGTGTCTGAAAGGCCAAGGACACTGAATGAGCTAATTGGAGATGACTGATATCCTCGCAGTTATAATTGTGTCATTACCACCCTGTGGAACATGATCATTAGTCCCTGCGGTCGCTGCTGTAATTAACGGATTGGCAATGGCCAAAGGGAAGACTGAGGAGGAGTGACTGTCCGTGTCCAGACTTGACTGAAATCTCGTCTCCTCCTGGGCAAAATATGTAGGAGATGTCTTTATTTAATTGTCTGTTTTCATATGACAGCTGTGTCCCATTTCGGAGGCTGACCCCAAGCAGCCTGGTCGTGTTGGTATTCACTGCGGCCACTTGTTAACCACAGGTTATTGTAACTTGTTCATAATCATGATTAATTAGGCATGCTACCAACAGCAGTCACATCGGACATAACAGAGATGTGCACAGGATGTCCTCTGGCATCAGTGACTTTAAAACAAACTGGAAACCAAGACTTTGTCACCATTTTAAGATCGGTAAAATACACATTTAGAGGTGGAGTGGTGTCAGAGGAAGCATCAGGACAGGCTGTGTGGAAGGTGAATTCTTTTTGAGGACCTGAATATAGGACTTCTAGGCAGACAGAAGTAAACAAAAACTGAGCTTTTAATGTTGACTAGTCTAGGGTATACATAGTCCAAAACAGAGTGCAAACCAGGGAATACAAAAACCCAAAAAACTACTTGGAATGTTCTAATAGAAAGCCCAGGGAATCCAAGATCGGAAATCATTAGAAATACCACCACAGGGAATACTCTGCTATGAGGACACGACACAGATGACATGGTAAAAGACAAAGGAAGACAATATATACACAAGAGCAGAGAGGAAACAGGTGGGGACCAAAACACGTGGAGGGCAGAGACAGGAAGCAAAATGGAACCTTTCAAAGTAAAGACACGTATACACACACACACACACACACACACACACACACAAATACATTTCGCAGGAAATTGTCT
>VOQJ01042671.1:0-23508 GCA_015052665.1 Apistogramma diplotaenia | reverse complement strand
ACACACACACACACACACACACACACACACACACACACACACACACACACACACACACACACACACACACACACACACACACAAGAAGGCCTCACATTAAGACAAGGAAGCACTGAAGGACAAAGATAACTAAAGACGTGACATGAAGAAGAGAAGGGAACAAAGTAAAAACAACCTCAGTCGCCAATAACTAAAACTAAGAACTCAAGTAACAAGGACAGAAAATAAACCATAAAGAGCCCACACATAGCAGCAGATAATACGATTTGAATCACGAGCTAAATATATACAAGAGCCCCAGGGAAAGCATAATAGAAACAGAGAACGAAGCTTAAATGTAAATGACTTCTCATGAAAAACTCAAAAATCTGGGTCACAACCCAGGGTCCATGACTCTGTCTGTGTCCCATCTGAGACTTGGTTCAATTTTTAGTTCCTTTTTAAAATTTTCTTTCTTTCTGGTGGAGTTTATGCACCAAATTAAGCACATTTTAAACTGCTTTGTGTAAATGTGCCCCTTCACAACAGCAATCCTACCTGATTAAGGCCTAAACTTATCTTATGTGTTGCCAAGAATGCCAAAAATCCTTTACAGTTGACATTATGTCACAAGACTGAGAGACCCATCTCACTATTTAGCATAACTCCAGGCTTCACAGTACTGTCACCAAAGAACACAGGTTACATATCTGTGACACACCTGTGGTTTTGGCAGTATTTAATGCCCCAGGAAAGAAAAAATGTATTAAGAAGAATACAGTAATTTAGGTTCCAGTGGGGCTACGTGGCCACAGAATTAGGACAAAGACAGCATACAAGTACTGAAGACTAGTTTGCAGGGAGCATGTGTTGACTACCTCTCTGTATTCACGTCTGCAGCACATTTGACAACAGGTTCAGCAAAGAGTAATGCCAAATGAATGCATGCCGTTTTTCTCCACATACAAACTGCAGCTGTTACGGTTTCACTGTCCGGTGCCGTGTTTGCTATGACGGTGTCCCCACATCAAAAAGCACTGCAACTTTTTAGAAAGTTCAACCCCTACATCTTGCTGCAGAACCAATTGGCTGCCAGGGCTCACAATAGCTGAAGTTGATCTTCAAACTGAGTCAGCTCAATCTGCGTCGGTGAGATAAGTTGGGATGTAAATGTCCCAAGCTTAAAAAAGAAAGAGTAAAACTTGATACTTAAATTGAGAAATTCTTAGTAGAAGTTTTACAGTTTTCCACTGTAGCTCTCATAACACAGTATAGATGTGACTTTTGCCTTGAATAATAAAGACTGCTCTCAACAGAGAGAAAAAACATTCAAGGAATAGCAAATTTTTGAGAGAAATAAAAGTATTGTGTCCTCACTTTGTCTGAAAGCTGAGTAATTCTCAGGTACTGATATGCAACAATAACTTGGCAGACTTATTACAGTCGAGGAAATGCACGATGTGTCCCTAAAGAGGTCATTTGAGGCAAATCTGCAAATAAAGCATATATATATAGACAACTTCTAGGAACACTGTTAAGAATTGAAAGACAAACACACACAGAATTATGCCAATGAAAAAAAAACAGACCTTTAAGTAATCTGAATTCACTCCCATCAGAATACTTAGAGAGAATAAGTTTTCAGGCTTGCACAGCAGCTTTCGGGCTCAATTCCAGTGGAAATTTGATCACGTTAGCCCACAGACCACACAGAGCAAGCGAGCCAGCAAACCCTTTGGCTCGGGGATTACCAGCCCAATCCCCAACAGCTCAGAAATGGTCAGCAAATTGAACGGAAATAAGCAGGGATAGACTACCGTGTGAGGAACGAGGCAACCGAAGGAAGCGAAGGAGCCAAGGACGGCGTTGGCTGTGTTGGGACACGTGCTGTCGGTGAAGTGCAGATGGCAGAGATGGATGCTACCCAGAAGAGAGTTTGAGAAGTGGGCTGAGGAGGGATTCAGGAGCAGCAGTGCACTGACACACTGTAGACTGTTGTTTGAGCGAAATAACTGTAATTCATTACAGGTCGTTCACTGACCTTTTACCAGAGTGCTCACCCGCTGTGCCTCCAGCAGACCTCTGACAGTGCAACATGGTAGGCTGAGTCAATCCGCTGCACACAGAGAAGCTCTCCTCACAGTGTCAGACTCTAAGGACAGAAGCTGGCAAGCAGTCCTGCTTTTACTTCCCAAGACTGTCCTCTTATTCATCATCTCTGTCTCAGCAGTGAAAAAGAGCTCTAATCTTATTTCTCATTTCCTGTCTGTCTGTTTGATTGTTGGCAACAAGACACTTTCCTCTTACCTTTATTGTGAAGGATATGAGCTATAACAACACTGTACTCACCAAGTTAATTGCAAAATTTGGCTCTGATTTCATCAGAGGGGTGAGTTGAAAACAGAGGCTGGCCTGAAAACAGTGATATTTCTAACTGTGCGCCCCTCCTTTTCATTTCTAAATAAACGTACCTAGCCTGGGGAGTTGTCTGAAACTCACGACCGTCTTCCTGTTTGAGTTTCGTGCGCAGCTGGACTCCTCAGATCTCTGCAATTAATTTTCTGAGCAAAATGTTGTGATGGAAAATTTAAGCGGTAATAAAATTATTCTCTGTGATAGATTCGCTGTGAACATGAACAGCGCTCTTTTGTTCAAGAAGTTCACACTGACGCATTTGCATAAAATCATACTTGGAAGCTGCCAGGCGTGACTGTAGTCTTATTTTGTAGGACACTGGTTGGCTCACTGCAGCAGCTGTGAGTCAAGGGCACTTCAGCAGCGACAATGATGGAGGAACAAGTGCCTCTTTCTTTTTTCCCAATTTATTCCACAAGTTAGGGGGCAGAAGCATCCCCATTCTGGCTAGATTGGCAGACAAATATCTCTTGACCTGCGGTTCAGCTGGTGAGACTGAAGCAGTTGAACTTGATGATATGCTTCAAAGGCAGCATTGAACCTGACCCAAAACCTTGATACTGTAATGCTGAGTGAATGAGTACTTTGTAGGCACAATGAAGGTTTGTTTTTTAAGCCATCTATATACACATCATCTTAATCACAGCTCCAGATTTATCACCTTCTTTATAGGATAACAATTAATTCTTCAAAACACTTCCTGGCTTGGATAGATGACAAAGAAATCTGACATCATCCTGCCTGCGAGTGGGAATGTCCACTTTGATTGTTGAACATGTGCTCTTCCGTGGAAAGGACAAAGAACAAAGTTTTACAAAGGGCACACCTCCCAGCAGACTGCACTGCTGCCTTTTAGCTTGTCCTTGACTTTATCTACCTGACTTGCTGCTGTCTGTCTTCCCGTTTGTATTCACGCCACCGATTTCACCCCGACGCTCTCGTTCTACAATGAACTAAGCAAAGGAAGAGCAGATGCAGCTGCTCATTCGCTCTCTTGCATTACATCCTTGTTTTTAACACAGTCGAGCAGCGTTCCCATAGAAAAGCCTGATTGATTCACAGGAGTACAAACACAGCCAATTACTCTTTAATGCCACTGAGAGAGAGCCAATTTAGCCAGCGGCACTCACCAGTGCCACGAGAAACGAACGCATGCTCCCATCATCGCGGCCTGAATAAGAACAAATGAGGATTATCTAAACAGCTTCCAATCAATAAGTCACTTTCTTTTGCATTATGCCTGTCACTGCACATCATAACAGAACAGAAGCCAGTACACCTCTTACAGTCATACCATTACTTCTAAGTCGAAGTCCAAGTATGGAGGCTTGACCGTGACACTTTTTTCCTCCCGCCATCACGCTACAATATTCCTCTTATGGAGATCGAGATGCATCTTGTCAGCTGGTATTTTGGTGGATCCACAGGAATTCATGGCACCATCTGCAAATGTCATATCCCCAACACTGTGTGTACTCATGCAGCCCCATTTTATCACACTCCCACTACTGCTGTCAGAACTGTGATCACTTAAGTAGTCTTAGCCAGCTTACAGCAAACATGCTGGAACGCATCTGAGATATATTTAGTATTTAGATCGTGATCTCACCTGACTGAAGGATGTGCTCCCAAAATACATTCATGAGGCTTCTTGTTGTGTTCTTAAAGGACACGTGATATGCCAATTTCCAATGTCGTATTTTTATTCTTGGTCTCTACTGGAGCCAATATGCATACTTTCACAGGTGATCTTATGCTGGGTCTTGTAAACAAAAGGCTTGAAAAGCAGGTGTCACAGTGTGTTCCTGAGATCACCATGTGAAGCATCGGTGCTAAAAAGAGCCAAAAGTAGAAAACATGAAGCATTCAGAGCAGATTGAAGCCTGAGCTTTAGGCTTACAGAAACACACACACACACGCACGCACGCACGCACACACCACAGTGCAGGTAGGTCTTTGTTAATGGTATCATTTAATAAGGACAACTACTGAGTCTCTGATTAGTGTACTAAAGCTCATTCTATTACTGCTGCAACTGTGAGTCTGCTAATGTTGGGATAATCATTGTTCCTCTTGCATCACTTTCAATCTTTCTACAAACCTGATTCCCAAAATGTTGGGAATCAGCTGGGTAAAAGGTCAATAAAAACAGAATGCAATGACTTGCAAATCTCACATTTTACCACATTTTTAAAGTAAGAAAATAAGAAAAAGAATAATTTTATTGATCCTAGAGAAAATTCATGTGTCTGACATACCTCATCTATATACCATTTCAAGAACAAATATTAGCAGCAGGCAAGTTGTATTATAATAAAACTACCAAAGAAATGTTTTACAACTAATTTGTTTATTTGATAACAGGTCCGTAATGTGATTGGGCATAAAAAGAGCACAGATAACATTGCAGGTTATAGCTCTATCATGCAAAGAAGAAGCCAAGTGTGAACATGAAACAGTTCTGTCTTCTCTGGGCCAAAGTTCATTTAAAATGGCCTGAGGCAATGTGGAAAGCTGTCCTGAGGTCCGACAAATCAAAATTTCAGATTCCTTTTGTGAACCATGGACACGAAATCCTCCAGACAAGAGAGCACCATCTGGGTTGTTATCAGGGAAAGAAAAAGAGTAAGAAGAAGAAAAGGAAAAAAAAGGGGGGATCGGAGCACAGGTAGAAACCTACAACAGTTCACGAGCTACTGCACCTGTGTAAAAAACTACATACAGAACACACCTGCAAGAGAAAAAATATGAAAAAAAAGAAAAACAAGCAATCTTGTGTTGTGTGTGTGTGTGTGTGTGTGTGTGTGTGCGTGTGTGTGTGTGTGTGTGTGTGTGTGGATGAGAAGTCTGCTAGAAATAAAAACAGAGAAAGACCCAGGGGACTCGAGCTGTCTGCAGTCCCCCAGGAGCTCTGAAGACCCGATGACAAGCACACGCGAATCCCGGGAGAGGAAGGAGGGAGGTCCTAGATGGAGCCCTCACAGCCAAAGGGCAAGAGCCCCAGAGAGGCAGAGGCGACGGGCAGCCAACCCTGCTGGAGAACACAGCCGAGGCCCCTGGAGCCCAAGAACCGCCACACACCTGGCAGAGTCACCCCCAGGCCACAAACATCAAGGGGGAGGACCAAATATCCGGTTACCCAGATCCCAGGGGAGTCAGCAACAACCAGTGAGGAGTGGTTCATGACCTTCACGACCATGACCCACAGAGGCCAAGGCTCATCAAGCCACAGCCCCAAACCCACCCACACAAACACGCATACATCAGGGAAGTCTTTGCATATTCCAGAGAGACAAAACAACCCATTGGACCACACGCTGCATCCATAACAGCAGCATGGCTTTGTAGTAGAAGAGTCTAGATCCTGAACTGGCCTGTCTGCAGTCCAGACCTTTCACCAGCTGAAAACATTCAGTGTTTCATTAAACTAAAATTATGACAAAGAAGATCCTGGACTGATGAGCTGCTATAATCCTACATCACACCACAGTGGGACAATATTCCTCTCCCAAAAGCCCAGCGACTGCTCTCCTCAGCTCACACTGTTAATGGAAGTGTTGCTACACAGTGGTAAACATGGCCTCGTCCCAACCTTTTTGAGATGTGTTGATGGCATCACATTTAAAATGAGCTGACATTTGACATGTTTTCTATCTTCGACTGTGAATAAAATATGAGTTTATGCAAATCACTGCATTCTGTTTTTATTTACATTTTACCCAACAACAGAAGAAATGCTCTACTTCAAAATAATGGATTTACTGAGAAGTCATACAGTACAACTATAAATCCTTTGACATTTAAATGATATTGATTTAGGATGCACTCATTTCTGCTGTGTACTTTATTAGCTCACCAGTGCTACACTGAGAACAACAAATCATCTCTCATACAAGATGGTAAAAACTTTTCCAGTAATACATGTGTATATTTCCATAATTCCCAGGATCCTGATGTTGTTATGTGTGGTCATACTCAGCGGGAAAAAAGTAAACAAACTGTCAGTTCTTCAGTGGATTAGCTGTAGCATGGGGCAGGTGCTGCACTCTGGGTGGAGACGCATCGTGTTTTTCTGAGCTTATCTGAAAACCCAGGACAGCTGCACACGCCGCACACACAAACAGACTTCTACTCACAAGCACATAAACACCTTCATTCCTACTGTGCAGCTCTGCAGGCAGCCGCTACCCTTGACTGGCTCATTTTCACCTCTGAGGGTATGGTTCCTGTGGGTTTGCACTCCCAGTGATCTTTCTGTAGTGCTGTTTGTAGCTGCAGCCTCCCACTGCCATACAGCTCTTCCTCCATCTGACTGCCTGTTAGTCGGTTTACTGGTCAACCCCATCCAGGCTAAATGCCCATCTCATCCCAGTTTTTCTGCAACCGAACGATAACAGAGCCTCAGCAACACAGAGAGACAAGATGGGTAAAGTCCAGCACAAATAACTTCCTAAATCCTAATTCGTCTGTCCCTCGGTGTAGGATAACTCGACGATATGTGAGCATCTCGGCAAGCAGGAGTCGAGACACGAGGCCACGCTGATTCTGTTCAACTCTTCACGATTGAAGGGTTTCGCATCATGTGCATTAGCTGTCCGAGATATTTTTCATCTACCAAATGTCCGGATGATGATATGCACGTTTGATGCACACAAAACAAGTATTAAGTGAAAACAAGACCATCAAAGTGAACAATATTCACATGTTTTTGCTCAGGGGCTGACAGGAGCAGGGCTCATACAAACACACAAACTTATGATCTGTCAGTTTGCAAGAACTAAACTTCATAGAGTATTTATCAAGTGATAAAGTGTGCAAAAACATTTTTCAACCCAGGCTTTCTAATCTAGATGACTTCGTCTTTCAGGGACTGTGAAATGAAGGCAAATGAAGTCTATTTTCTTTTGCATTTTGTTAAACCGGCAAAGGAAGATTTATTTTTAGGCTCATCAAATCTAAGCAGAGAGATTTCAGATGGACACATTTTCTTTTAAAAGCACACACACATCTAAGTCAGATCAGCTGCATTCACTGGTAGCAGTGATGTTTAGCCTTGTTTAAATTGTTCATTACCTAAGATCAGTATTATCCATTACCATAAGAATAACAGAGATTTTCTTTTCATATGTGCGTGCATTGAGCCCTTTTTCTTTGCTCTTTGACCCTTTCCTTATCAAAAGATTGCCTCTTTTCATAGAAAAGTTCTTCATCGTGCATGAAATGGGTTATACTAATACTTAGACTGATTTATTACCTTTTATACCAGCCAGACTCTGTCAAGAAATATGGCAACACGTCAGCCAAGACGTTTGCAGCAACTCCAGTGGCAGTAACTGTGATGCTATTAGCACCAAAGTCACACCATATTATCAGTAAGAGGTAAAAGCTAAGAGGTGACAGATAAAGCAAAGAAAAGATGAAGAGAGAAATCTGCTGCAGTGTCAGTGGAGGCTGACTGGAGATCGGGGACATCATAAAATAGCTCCCAGGAGCCTGTTAGCTTAGGGGACACATCAGAGAGTGAGTCCATGAGCCCAGGGAGTTTGGCTGTTCCAGAACTAAATGAAAGCGAGCTGAACAAACAGAAATAGCCCTGTTAGGTTTGATGTGTCGGCCCCACACTAATCTTATTACCCACAGCAGGGAAAATAAAAGGGAAAAAAAAAAGAAACAGCACCAAATGAAATGCTTAAGAAAAAAAAAACAGCCAGTGACTGACAGCCCCATGAATTAGAGTCATAATATACATTTGATCAAGTGCACTGTAATTTCCCTGAATTGAAATTAGCAACTGATCTCTGACCAAAACACACAGCTGATGAAGTGCTGCAACAAATCCGGCTCTCTGTGTAAAACAAGGGCGAACCGGTGTTTGAGTTGCACATAAGAGCCACAGAAGAGTTACAGGGCACAGCGGGAGCTAATGCTGCCATTAATGTGGGCAGAGTGACCCATGAGAGCTCTTAACAGCAGGAGAATTCTCCACAACAACCTCCTGAGAACATTTCTATGGAAATAAGCTTCAGCTCTGCATTTGTGAAAATACTTGAATCGAATCAAGCGTCTTACTAACTGCTCTGACTTTTCCCTAATGTGCTCACCCATAAACATTTCCAAGGACACAGGGTGGTGATAGTGCCTTTAATTTGAAACATGAAAGAGGGAAGAAGTGCACAGAAAGGGCACTTGAGAGGCTGTAAAAAAGCATCCTGCAGAGTTGATATAATTTGGGTATATTGAGGGGAAAAAAAGGACTTTGTAGAGAACATATGAAATGAAAGAATCTAGGATGCACTTTGGTTCGATATTGGACGCATGCTGGGATTTCTCCTACCACAGTCACAGAGCAGGCTCTGGGGTGACAACGAGCCATTTGGGAGGAGGGTCCCTGCAGCACTGAGCGAGGACATGAGGGGAATCGAGTTGTTTGTCCTTCGATGATGCAACCGTATTCCACATCAGCACGTCTGCTTTATTCAGAGCTTCACTGTGAGTGGATTCGAGCCAATGTGTGTCAACAACACAGCGCAATTTTTTTTTTTTTTAGGCTGCGATTAACAAGCTGTCAGCGAAACAGCAGCGGCAGCATTAATGCTCGTATCCTCTGGAGCTGTGAGAGGATACAGGAGATCTGCTGGGACTATAAGAATATCACTGACAGCATAAACAAGCGCTGATGAGGATAATAAGCCTATGATAAGCTCATTAGCACAAACGTTAAAATGTGCGATGTGTTGAATGGAGCAGCATCACTAAGCAGCTAACAAAACACACAGAACAAATAACAAAAGACGTAGTTGGTATTGTCTATAAATGCAATTAGCGATTCAGCACTAGCGTGCATATCAAATTTATCTGAATATACCAATAAAATTTTCTGTTTCATCAAGAACTGATAGACCTAGATGCACATCTAAAAGATACAATCACTGTTACACGGGAAGTGGGACTCCTCGGCGCCTCACCTGTCACAGATTCACTCCAGCTCACTCTGTCCTAGAACAATGTGGAGAGCATTTTATACACATCAAAGTTTTATGCTATATTAATTAAATTCAGTCACACATCACAATCATTTTCTTTAATGACTATTTGCTGATGTGTCATCTCCTTATTTTCCAGCAGCAGGGTGTTCCCTCTGAATAATGCATGATCAATTTCAGAGTCTTTCAGTTCCATAAATAAATACAGTATTCATATTTTTGAACTCTAGACTAGCTTTGCATGATTCACAGTTTAAAATCATTCTTATAAACACTGCACCATGGCCTTCGGTTCATCGAGTGCCTGATGCAAGCTGTTTTACCTGCCTTCCACCTGTTAAGCATATGGCTGCAGCAGCAGGTGGGTGGCGCTTCAGTGCTCTGACATCCACTCTTACTGACATCATACAGAGCCAAGAGCAGAAAAAACCCGTGCTTTTGTTTCACAGGGATCGTTTGTCTGTACAGTCTTCTCCTCATTAGAAACGTCTGTAATGTTTATTATGAGCATCCAGCATGGTAACAGTATCTATACAACAGAAAATAAAGCTAAACCCAATAAATACCCTTTAAGTCAGAAAGCAACGATGCTTGAAGTAATGAAGGAAAAGTTTTGAAAAGCACAGGCCCAGAGCAGTGTCTCCAACGAGACTTGCATCTTAAATGCTGAACGATAGCAGCCCATATTCAGTAATACATTTATTAATAAAATAAATAACCACACAGGGGATGGACCATCATTCAGGTGCGTCCATATTTGCATTTCTGCATGTGTGGGTTTTCTGCTAAGCAGGCACATTCCCGTTTTCACTGAGAGAGGCAGATAGCTTTGAATATTAACACACTCGCCATGTTTGCTCGCTGCGTTTAGAAATCAGGTCTGTCGCACATGCTTCAGCAGACACACAACAACACGCTCCAACCTCTGTGACTGAAAAAGGCCTTTCAAAGAGAGCCCCCTTTATTCTCAGGACATTAAAAGACCTTGGCATTGCACAGCTGGAATCATCCATCCATCCATCCATCCATCCATCCATCCATCCATCCATCCATCCATCCATCCATCCATCCATCCATCCATCCATCCATCCATCCAAGCCTCAGACGAGGAGCTTTTTAAAGCCTCCCATCCTTGCTCAAACAGCCCTCTGTTTGCAAGTAAATAATCTCATCTTCACTTATTCAGAGGCACATTAAATCATTTATGAGGATGTAACAGTCACATTTAATGACAGCTTAGAGCCACGGCTCGACACAATCTCATGTTTATAAAATACAAGTGGAGAAATTAATTTGCTCAATAAAACAACTATTAGGATGTCAAGACACCCCATCACACTCTTACGCTTTGTTTATAACCTACAAATAAAGATTCAATTACCCCAGTCTGCTTGAAAGACATGTAAATCTAAGCCAATTTAAGTTGGGAGGTGAGAGTGAAGCCAAATCAAATATCACCGTGATGTACAGTTGGATCCCCCTTAATCCAGCAACAATAGAAATTTGTGATGCCTTCAGTGTGCAACCCCCAAACATGGATAATGCTGAGAGCCACGGCTCCACGATTTACATAGTTGATCTAACAATCAGCGTTTCCCAGCCCTTACTCATATGGTGTGGGACTGTTGTGGATTGAGTGGTGCTCTGGGTAAACCTCTTTACCATGCAGATCAAACAAAAGCAGACAGACTGGAGGGCTTGTGGCTACACAGCTCTCAGCATGTTTAGTGGATTCAGTCTGTTGTGGCTGCGACCCAATGACAACTTCACCGAGCACTGAGCAAATCCTTCAATCCACAGACTGACGCTCCCAAGCCTCTTAATCAAATAACGCCATTAGCCCCATCACAAGTAATCTGGGCCTCCAGCACCCATAGACTCAGGCTATTACTCAGTCAAAAATCTGCATAGTTGAAGCCCCCTGATGACCGACTTTCTCAGACAGGCTGGAAACCCCTGAAAATGAGCAAAATGAAGGCTCCAGACTCAGCTGCCATGATTTCCCAGGGAAAACGCAGCATGCAATGGAAGGTGGCAAGAGGGCAAAACTTACAGACCTCGACATCCAAATACACCACAACAAAATCCTTCCAACAGCAAGTTAGAAAAAGTTTGATTTCAGCGAAAGCTTCAAATTATCGCCAAAGGAACACGCCTGCGGGTGAACACCAAATACACAGCTTTCTGAACATGCAAACAAAGCGTGCTCTAAGTACATCAAGACTATCTTGTTTTTCAACTTTGCCACATACTAATCATACTGACTGCATCACAATAAACTCAAAAGGACATCATCATCATCATTATTACACTGTCAATTTGGAAAGTGTCAAAGTTCCATTGTCAGACTCCTATAAAAGAAGCAAATGGCTTATAAGTTTAATGAAAAAAATTCTATTTTAACACCAACCCCAACAGCATAATAAAAATTCCGACCCTGCTTCTTTCACTGAACAATCCTTGTTCTCTTTACAACCAGTCATCATCATGTCATACCCAGAGCTCATAACAAATTTCAGTCTTCAGCCCACGGCCTCCATAAACACCCTCCTAAAACAGAACAATGAATTTAACGCTTCAACACTCTGCCACCCATTCTGCTTTTAACATCCTGTGCTAATAGATATTATGAGGCAGCCACACCGGTCCCAGCTCACCTGAGCTTGGCAAAATATGGTCCTACCTTCACAGTAAGTCGAATCCCCGTGGATGGAGGCATAGCCGCTCTTGCATTCACACTCTGCTTTAGTATTCCTGTTTTTACACTCAGAGTTTTCTCCACAAATGAGTCCCTCTGCGCAGAAGTCATAACCTGAAAGAAAGGAGCAAGGGAAACCTTAAAATTTGCTCACTCAAGGCTATAAAAAGCTGTGCGCGCGCCACCCCACACCACACACACCACACACACACACACACACACACACACACACACACACACACACACACACACACGTAACTGAGCACAGAGATAAAAGCAGACAAAAGCACAAAAGAGCAACCTTGTTCCTGTCACCTGCAACACTGTGAATAATGGGATGCCTGATGTATATAGCAAGTTTACAGCTTAAATACATCTGGTGAATTAATAACATTTTCCACGCAAGCATGCACACACACTAACAAGACAAAACATGCACATGCACATGCACATGCACAGACTCTGCTCCAGCCGTGCTCATGACAATTTGCTTTCGTGGTATTTTAAGTCATTCTAAGAATCTGGACGTGCTTACTTTAAAAGATGCTTAAGAAAAGAAAAATGACTGCATCACATTTACCACAGCAGGTGAAACACTGCACTGGGTTATGGGGAATAAATCTGAAGTACACAGAAAAGGCAGGGCAACAAGTTTTTGTCATTTAAATAAAATACTTGTGTGTATTCTGGGTGTGTAGCTAAGATATTATCTCAAGGCAATACAGAATAATTATTGACACTTTTACAGAAGAAGAGTAATCGTTTGAATAGAAATCAGCGCAGCAGGAGTTCTGACTGGAATGGCAACTTCCAACTGCAGACTTCCCAAATGACCGGCTGTGTTTAATTCCTGGAGGAAATCGTGCGCACGAGTTAAACTGTACTTTTTCTTTTCCCTCTGCTGCTCCACCCAAGCAGCTACTGCCAGGATGGAAAAAATGAAGCCAAACAATGAAGTGCCAGTTCCTCAAATGGCCACTTGAGACCATCCACAAGAGCCTGTTAATTCCCACAGTGTCCATGCCCAACTTTCTAGGAGAAATAAACATGTAAGCCTGGCTGTGGGTTTGTCAGCTGGTGAATTTCAGCATAACTCTACTAAGTCTTGCAGAAGTCTTGAATGATTAAGGGCCCTCTTGGTTACAAGAAGATGCACTTTTAGTCCAGGTGTCTGGAGCCACTTGCTGCCTGCTAGACATTACCTCAGCTAAATGGGGTAGCTGAACTGGACCTCTTGTAGTGTTGGTGCCCTTTGGAGTATTTTTGATGTAATTATCTGATAAATAATGATGTTAGTTGTACTAAAGACTTTGCGAGATGCCTGTCCTCCACTTTTGTTGCCCCCAAAAGTCATGCGATGTGCGTCCGCAGTCTAGGAATGCATCTTACTACCCAGAATAGCCATTTCGGTGATAACTTAGCATGCTACGCTCTCATCCTTGTATGATAATTACAGACTCCAAAGGCTTAAAAACGGTAGTCCAATGGCTGATGTAACAGTGGCGACATCTATTATTTATCTGTGCTTTGTGATCTGAACCAAACCACAGTGAGGCTCTGCACATGCACAGAAATGTGACCTGACACATAGACAGATGGAGTAAGAATTACTCTGACAGATAAAAAAAAGATGACAGACAGACAGACATGCAGACTTATAGACAGACAGAGATGATTGTGTCCTGCTCAGTAGGTATGAGTTGATATAGCCCATCATGTCCTGTAATGAGTGACAGACTGGCTGCACATAAAAGCCCTACGAGGCAGAGAGCCTGGAGAGCTATTACTGAAGAAAGACTTGTGCCTGCATTATTCTTCCTCTCAGTCCCTGCATCATCTGCAGCAGGTCCTCACAGAATGATGTGCACATGATATAGGAAGACCAACTGTGATTGTGCGCTTATGTAAAAGTACAGGTTTTGAATATTTTTGCTTTGCCCCTCACTGTACCGATTCTTTGTTTTCCTTTTCAGTGCAATTCGGTGCGGCATGAAGACCACGAGACAGTTGCGTAATTACCAATTTAACAAAGCCAGTGTGACTCCGAAGATTTAACAGCGAGGTACAATTACACCTCGGAGTGGTGATAAAGCACCAAGTTACAATGTGAAAAGAGGTCTGGAGATGATTTGGAAACAATGATAATGAATAATGACCAGCTCTGCTTTTTAGCAACTGTGTGTGTGTGTGTGTGTGTGTCTCAAAGAGGTACGAACAGGGCTGCAGAAAAGAGGCACTGAGACTCTGATCTTTAATTGCTAGTCCTTACTGTATAAAATCTACTCTAGCCTTTTCAGTTTCTCCTTTCTCAGCTATATTTTCCTTAATACTGAGTACCTTTCCCCTCTCTTTTTCTCTCCTCACTTGCTTTTCACTTCTTCCCCTTTCTTCACAACAAAAGGAGTTCAGGTCTTCTCCTTCCTTTCTTCTCAACTTCCTCTTTACTCTCTCTCTCCTCATTCTTACCTTAACGCTCTCAATGCAGCATATCAAATCCTAGTCATCATCTCTTTCCCTTTCATTTCTTTTAGGTTCCCTTTTGGTCTCCTGCGCCTGTTCCAGCAGCCCCGTCCTTCTCGTCATTACAACAGCTCTAAGACTTTATATTCCCCTTCCTTGCATCTCTGTTTGTTGCTGTTTTATGACATACTCATTCTTCTTTCCGTCACTTCCCCTCCCTCTTTTTCCTGTCCCCAAACATGCATTTTACTTACCTTTTATTTGAACCCACATTTCATCATTTCATCCCTGTCCTGTGTGAATATGGTGAGTCTTAGAAATGCTATCTTAACCTAAACAAGAGCGCATTTTCACCTGCCCCAGGATTCTTTGATTATGTCTTTATAGATGACAGCCTCCTGCAGTTTGTTTATTCAATGTATTTACTGAATTACCAGTGGCTATTTACCCTGTAGCACCTCCCTGCCAAAGCAGTGGGGTTCAAGCAAATAGGCATAGCAGGTGCTCTATAGCAGAAAGACCAATCTGCTCTGAAAGGCATGCCAGCCAAAAAGCATTCATAGTGAATGGCAAGGGAGCGAAACTAAATTATTGCAGAGGCACAGCCTGAATCGGCACTGGGAAGACGGCTGTGTTTGCTCCTCACAGCAACACGATACTGGTGCGTGCACATGCAACTGAGAAAAAAAAAAGATGTACCTCTGCAAACATTGCAGCATCTGCCATCTGGTAAGATCTGTTCAATGAGGGTGCAGTTTAGCTCTGGACAGGTCTCTGTGACCTTCACCATCAGGCCATTCTGGAAGGACAGGACAAAGGCAAGACATTGTGATTTCAGAGATAAGGTCAAAGCTGTGAAGGTCTACATATTAGGAGAAAAAAATGTTTCCACCAATTATACAATCTGATCTAGTCTAGGATTTTTAAATTGCAACGTCTCAGCCACAGGACTGCATCTTCAACCTTTTTCTTTTTGAGTCTCTGCATTCCCATTTCCTGATTTGTAACACTCAGACAAGCTGTTTTTGGAAAGGTCATACTGCATGATGGATGAAATGTTGGAATCCATCAATAAGAAGCAGAATCTGATGACTCGTTGGATGACCAGCAGTAGAGTGACCCGCGGTGTTAAAAATGAAGTGAAAGTTAGAGCAAACAATGTTGAAAGCTTGTTTAAAGACATATAATCCACGCGACTACATCGTGCAAGGTGTCTTTGCCTTCAGGTCTTCCTGTAACCCGTGCAAACCTTTCAATTTCAAAATCTCAAAAAGGTCATGACACTTTAGAAATGTAATAAAAACCCATATTTTTTTCTTTCAGATGTCAAAAGCTGAATATTTTAAGAGATCCTAATTTCATAACAGTTCCATGATAACAAAAGCAAAAGCTGTACGTGCCGGTCGCAGTTAGGCTGCAGCACCACAGAAAGTAAACAAAGGTGCTGCAGATAGAACTTTGTGCCAGCGTCCCCCTGGGCCTTCAAAACAAACAGCAGCAGCGTGCCAGCCTTCTGGTGGCCCCACAAAGCCTCTCAAGGTCTCAACAATCGACGTAAATCCCTAAGATGCCTTTGCCCTTCACATCTTTCGTCAATGTCGTCTCTATCTAGGAACCATGTTAACTGCTTTCTCTTGTCATCTATAAATAGTGCAGCTGCTTTGTGAACCTTTCATCCTCTGTGCCATAATCTGATCATGTAAAGGCTATTTTTATCAAAATGTATTCAGTATTTAAATTGATGTATAAAAGCTGCACTATTAAACGTTAAATATGAGTGAGGAAGATAGTTGGTGGTCAAAGAAACCATAAAAATAGTATAATAGAGTTTAAAACTTCAAAATTGCTAATAATCCTGTTCTGTTTCTTCTCAGGGTGGAAAATATCTGCTAACATTTTAGCCAGCGTTATTAAATGATCGTGTGACTGTTCTGCTGTTGCCACCTGACAAATAAATTAACTAAGTTAATAAAACTATGAATGCATTTAGTCTGCAAACGGTCATAGCGCATGTGAGTATCTACCCTAACTCCTCCTTATTGGACGGGTCAATTTGAATGAAACTTTGCACGAACATTGTCACACATGCAGCAATTATTAACATTCATCTGTTTGTTTGTTTTTAATTTCATATATATTATGTTACAGGCATATGTTTTGGTGATTATGACCAGCCATATCATCATCATTACAGTGTTCCACATAAACATCAAACCCCAGCTTCATGGTATATATATATATACATTGTTGCATGTAAATACCATTCTGTTGTTAACCAAGCACGACTAGAGGAAAGACAGATTGTTAATAAAGTGCCATATTTTCTAAGGAAAATGTAAAAAATTAAGAAACAGAAGACGAAGCCCTGACAGCAAGTAACTTTGATTCTTTGGAATTCAAATGTGCAAAAATGCTGAGGTAAAGTCAAATGATCAGAACTGAAATAAGCCAAAAAGCAACCGAAACAGATACAAAGTTCCTAACATTGAATGTTTGATTAGTTTTCAAGTTAAAACCTGTTTACAGGAACTGAACTGCTGTGCACTGGTTGTGTAAATACCAAAGTAATGGAAATGCTTAGTTTTTTGATGAACTTATTTGGAGGTCCTGGGCACTAATCATATCTTGATGTGACCCAGTTTTCAGTTGGAAGCAGTGGCTGAATCAAATTAAAAACTGATGATGTGCTTTGGCAAATATTCAAACACAGTATTTGTCCTTAAATATGGGAAACACCAAGAGAGTTCTCTTTCATAGCATTCATTTCATGTCTCACTATGGGAAACTTCTGATGGTGGCCTCATCAGAAGCTCAAATGCCGTTACACCAGCCCTTATAGGCGGGCTCAGTGACACTTGGGGATGCTTGTGCCTCCCTATTTAATAAAATGACATCATATAATGACATAACATTACAAGTAATTCAAAAACTTAATCTCACATCTCAGTTGATTACTGCTATTGGGCACTAAGCTAAACTGTCCATAAATTCCAGTGCAAAGAGGCAACACTGTGCTAATAAGGTACCACAGGTTCACCAATAGGTAGCAATACCCATCAGCACCAGGTGTTTCTCATATTAGCAATACCACCAGAGAAGTAGTACTATTTTTCACCCCACACCAGCCAAGGAATAGCAATTTTCTTCTCTGAACTTTAGTCGGATGTCAGGCTCGCTAATGTTCATAGACCCCTAGCTAACCATGGCTACAGCTAACAACCCGAGCAAAGTTGGAAAACTGTCCTTCTGGCAACAAAATTTCTACTGTACCTGGGATATGCACGCTGTGTGCCTGGGCTTTTCCAGTGCTCAGGCTTCCTTGATTTTCACAAACTGCATCCACTGTGCAGCTTTTCCATGCAAACTGATGCAATCAGTTAACCTGCTGGCCAGCAACCCTTTGGTGTGTGAAGCTCCTGTGGTGCATGGAGATGCTCAGGAACTTGACCGCAATGTCATTCATGCTAGAGTTGGGCAGAGGCATTTCAACATTCAGGACATGTGCAAGTGCGCAAGGTTCAACATCCTGTGGCCCACTGTGCACACTGAGGATGTAAAAATTTTGTGCTCCTGGCAAAAAACTGAAGAAAGCGAAAAAAGATGGGAAGAGAACATGACAGCTAACCATTGTGGGGGAAGAAATTGGTGATACAGGCTACTGGGAGAGCCATAGGTCCTATGGTTGTCCAGGAGTGAGCAAACAGGCTCACAAACCTGACGACTGAAGATCTCTTCAGTCAAGTTGTAACCTCCATGACCTCCGAGACCTCAAGTGCCCCCTCCTCCTCCCCCCCTTGCTGTAGCAAAAAGGAGACAAAAGAAGTTGCCAACCTGACAGCCCCGGTTCTAGGAGAGAGTAAGCCCAGCTCGCCCTCTTCTCAGGCCACTCTGCCCCCACCCGGCTTCGTTCCAGAGCAACATGCTGGAAAACAGATCAATACTGTCTGCCATAACGCAGCCCGTGGAGACCCGCAGTGAGGGTGGTGACGGATTCCAGTATGGCATATGTTATGCGTCCCTACCACATAAAGGACGCCAGCATCCGATATTTGGTGAAGTAGCCAGTGAGCCCTCACTCTCCACATATACGTCTTTTCCACTAGTTCCTACTCGGCTCGACTTGACTAGACTCTACTCGGTTTTGGTTGTGTTCCATTAAAATGGGGGTCACGTCGTTATAGCAAGGTAGCCCAAAAGTCCCATGGTGTCATTTTTATGTGATACAAACACAAACGGTTGCTCCATCTAGCTCAGCATGGATGTTGAGGACAACAGAAAAGGGCTTAAGGCTTCAATTAAATGTTACTCCACCACAGTTCAAAGAAATTATTTACTTTCATACTGGGCAAGTAAGACAATTTTAACCTGTTGACACATGCCTCACAGCTATGGTACTGTATGTATGAACAGGCAACTAGTTGACATCAGCCAGTTGCCTGTTGCCTGAGAGATGCTTATTTCCACATCCCCACGTCTAAGATTTGCTTTAAAGGGGATAAGCGTTTGAGTTTGTGGTTCTGCCATTCGGCCCGTCACTGAGCCATGACAATTCCACGGTTGTGGCCTACATCAAAAAACAATGAGGACTTCTTGTCATGGAGAGCAACTCATGTACCAGGAATTTTTAACTTTGGGGAAACATTTTACCCCCACCCAGAGAGGCTAACTCTAGGGTGCTAGAGCATCATTTACTAGGATGCATGAGTAGCATGTGTTTGAAAATCTAGGATCACAGCTCATCACATTTAAGTGCTCTGCAGCACTGATTCTGTCATTTCTTCAGGCCCTGACTGACAGGGGTAAAGCCTTCTCCACCGTAGGCCAGCATCCCCTGCAACGGACTTACATCTAGGCCACTGATTCCATTGTGGGACTTTCCCACAGTGTTAGCTGTGGTCTCCTGTTCCCAGTTTGAACCCCTGGAACAGGCTGAGTTAAAGTTGCTGTCCTTGAGGACAGCCATATTGATTGCTTTAGCTTTGGCTAAACATGTAGCGGAGATGCACGCTCTCTCAGTGGATCAGTTGTGCATTTAGTTCTCCCCAGATAATACGAAGGTCAGTATGCGGCTTAACCCCACCTTTATCCCAAAGACTTTGGTCATGTGTTATCTTATACAACTGCCTATCTTAATCCGCTGCCTTTCACCTCTGAGGAACAGCTCTGGCTGTATACCTTGTGTCCAGTCCCATCTGCTGCAGATTTATGTGACCAGAGCCCAGCGTTATAGACGGAGTGACCAGCTGTTTGTGTCCTGAACTAAACCACATGTGGAGAAGCCTTTCCCACTGGATAGTTGGAATAATTGCCATAGCCTGTACTAGCAGGGTTTTTCAGCCTTCTGCTGTTCTGCTGGTCTGGCAACCTCATGGTCTCTCTTTAAGTGGGTTTCCATCCAGGAGGTGCAGCTACATGCTGGACCTCAAATCACACATTTGCTAACTGACACAGTCAGTCCTTAGTGCAGGTTCCTCCCAGCGAGGGGCTCTGCCACCCACACAAGTGCTACTGTGGACAGTTGTCTTCTTAACAGCGATGTCAGTACTTCTCCCATAGTGAGACACAAAACGAAGGCCACGAAGGAGAACCCAGCTCTCTGGGTAGGATGAGTGAGTGTCTCACCACGCCAGCCTCTTTGCTATGGAAGCAAGGAAGATGTGGGTTTGTTTTGATTGATATCTGATGCTATGGCAACCTAGTTTACAGGGAGGCCCTTGCCCCTCCCTGGCATGGGCATCACTGAGCCAGCCTGTAAGGGCATAATGACATTGGAGCTTTCTGATTTCTGATAAGGTCATGTAGGATTCATTCCCCATAGTGAGGTTCTCACACATCCTACTGAGAAAATATAAATAACTTTAAGTTTTAAATGAAAACTAATGGATCATTCCATCTCAAATCAGCATGGACCTACATAACATTTGCTATGAAATGTTAGTTTTATGTTTCAAATAATACTGGCTAGTTAAAATGTGAAAAAAATAATTAAGCTGCCCTGTAAAGTCCCATATTTAAAAATGAAAATATGCACATGTTTAAGAAAATTTTCTGAGTTATAATTAGAGTACCATCTGGAAACTCCAGAATTTCCTTCTATTTGGATTAGACTACTTACTGATATTTTTATATTTGTGGTACAACTTGTGATATTTGCTCAATCCAGCATAAAAGTGACTGACAATTTCATGTTACAAATATTGGACTCAAATATATATATATATAATTTTTTTAATGTATTGGGTGAAAATTGCAGATCTTAATTCATTGTGATGGTAAAAAAAGGTCAGAGAAAATTTTATGCTTTTATCATAAATGGTTTTTGAGATATTCATATTCAAACACTGCCTCAGAGAAGGCAAAAGAAATAGAAAGTATAAAATTTGCTGATTTGGGATAGAATGACCTTAATGGCTCTAACCTGTGGAGCAGAATGAGTAATGTCACACATCATAATACTTCATAATTTGGCCTGGAGTGTCCCACTCATTCCCCTTTTCCCCTTCACTTTTGTCTTTGCTCCTCATATTCTATGTCAGTGCACACGTTTATAATTGCTTTTGCCCACTCCCACCTCAGGGGTGAGAGGCCACAGCTAAAATCTGGGGAAGGAAGGATACAGATTTGATAGTTTCTCACAAGAGATGCTTCTGAATCTGACATGTCACTTGAAAAACAAAAATGCACAATTAGACTTACACGCAAGCACCACTGCTAAAATTTACAGGCTGTCTTTGTAGCAAACGGCAGAGGGCCTAAAAGAGAAAGCATGTATCAACCTCTTTTTAAATATAATTTGCCCACAAATTGGATATTTAGTAGATCTTATGTCCAGGAGTAAAGGTGGTTGTAATTGCTTGAAACAAAGCTTTAAAAACAGTTGCTGTTTAATGATGTTTCAGGGTCTCTGAGGGCTAATAAAGAGTCCAGGAATCCAATGTGTGCTTCTTTGTCAGCAATTAAATGCATAAAACGCTAATTTTCTCCTTAAAATAGTGTCTTTAAAGATAAACGGCTTCTCTGTGGAGTAAGCCCACCTCTGTTCTACGCTGAACTGGAATAATGACTTCAATTATAATCCACGCAGTGATGAAGCTCTGATTCAAATCAGGCCTTTGTGTTGCTGTGTTCATAAGTTATTCTAATTACCTGGCTATCTCACCATTAGAGCGGTGAAAAAAGGCAGATTGAACAGATTGCAGGAGGGTGGGAAAACTAATAAGGCCTGCTGGTTAATTGAATAAAACACCAAGCAGTCCACCGCACACACAAACACAAGCACTGCATGTTCAAGTTCCAAAGCATTGCTCTATAAAGACTAAACGCTGTGGAAAGGATGGTATAATAAATGAAGTGTTACCTTGCATTCCCTGCAGCTCCTTGACAAAAAGCGCTGTCCCTCAGAAAAGGTCTGTCCCATGTAGGTACATTTTGCTGCAGCCATAAACAAACAAACAAACAAAACAAAAACAGGACATGACAATATCACTGTGTTTAGATAAGCACCAAAACTATGAAGCACCAGAAATTGAATAATCCCTCAACCAACACTGTGAGAAATGGGGGCTGCCTGCGAGACGGGGAAAGAAAAAGTTTCCAGCCTGAAGTTCTGCATAGTTAATTCCGTTAGAAACAAAGTTGTTCTTGGCTAGTGTGCGTAAGCGGAAAGGAAATGTAACAGCGCATTAAGAATACAACAGAGGAAGGCTCTTCTGCATATTCCGCTGGTAATAAAGCAAAAATAGAAAGTGAAGCATATGATATGAAGTCCTGCTTTTCTCCTCTCCGGGGTGCAGGACCGTGGAGCACTCGGTTGCAGCTCCGGAGTGCCGCTCCCTCATGCGTTTGTGCCAGAGCTCTGATGTTCACAGGGGAGGAAGATGAGGAAGGAGTGAACGGAGGGAGGCAGAGAAGGCTGGAATTATTCAAAGGATTTCTATACTTCAGGGATTTAGTGTTTTCGCAGTATAGTAAGAGAGACACCGTTGTCTGTAAGCAGTTACCAGACCTCTGTGTGCTTTATACTTGAGATAGGGATTCCGTTTCAGCTTCCATAAAAACCAGATGACTGTGATCTTTGCTCTCAAGGAAAGCTTGCTCTGATTTCACTGTGTCAGAAGAACATTGCCCACAAACAACAGTCCTGAGAAGTAAAGAAACAAAATACTAGATGTGAAAACACCTGCAGAAATCCTTTCTACTTTAAATCATGGCTCAAAAATCACAATTTAGAGGCACAGCAGCAAAGCATTTGGGGAAAAAAAAACAAAAGAAAAAAAAACACAGCCAAGTCCACTGTTGCCTCTTTTGGCCACAAGTGTGACCTTCATGAAAGTCCACAGCATCATCATCTGCCTGAAACTGAAGCAACCAGTGGCCACAGATGGCAATCTAACAACTGCTGGGTTTTCAAAATCTAAATTTATCCACTCAGTGCTGAGTAAATCATTAGCTATCCATTACAGAGAATAGTGAATCATTTAGAAGATTATTAAAGGCAAAACACTAGTTTCTGTTTTACTGCAAAGCTATATTTGGAGGCTGGGCCAAGGACTGCTTCTCTCTATCAAATAACAGGAAGCAGCATGACATTGTTACACTGCTGCAAAAAGGTTTAGCACGATCACAAATCTTTGTCACTTCAGAAGAAATGTTGCAGAGGGTGTCACAAACATTAAGCTCTCAGGTTAACAAGTGCATTCCAAAAACTGGCAAATGAACATTAGCGAGGCTTCCATTGTTCTCACATGGAAGCCATCAGCCATTTAGAGCCTAAAACAGGTGGTAGATATGTGGCACCACGCAATGTTTTTCCTAATTTATACCGCATGTGTTTTGTCATATCTACCACAACTGAAAATAGTAACTACTGCATGTAGACTGTGTATCAGCATTAGCTACTGCAAGTAGTCGACGCGCAGCTGTAGACTGGTTCAGAACCAGTGTTTAAATTTGGCAATTAAAAATTTGTTGTTT
>VOQJ01042669.1:0-37260 GCA_015052665.1 Apistogramma diplotaenia | reverse complement strand
TATGTATATATATATATATATATGTATGTATATATATATATATATATATATATATATATATATATATATATATATGTGTGTGTGTGTATATATATATATATATATATATATATGTATATATATATATATATATATATGGCTGGCTGGCTGGCTGGATATTATTCTCTTAATGTGGCTAATCTCAGACTCCATTGAGAACTGCATGCACAAAAGAACAGTCACAGGTGTCAAACACATTATGCTGTTATACAAAAGTAAAAAAAAATCAGGCCACTTAAGTGGCATTTACACTTTCATTTGTAAACTGATGTGCATTAAAAGGCAGCAAATTTGTGAGTGGATGAGAAAAAGAAAGAGGATAAAGAGAGACTTTTTTTATTCATGGATATTTACTGAGCAACGGCTGCAATTCTCATTCACAGGCTGTGTGGATGTGGACTTGAAGCACAATCCTGGGATCGTGACGTGAATGGCTTCACTGAAAAAAAGGTTTTCTAAACCTACATACCTGTGTCAGCACGTCTGCAAAAGGCTCTAGCAGTAAAACACTTGAGATTTAGTTTTGACTGTTCAGACTGAGGTTGTGTGTATAATGTAAGATGAGTCTGACTGAAGAGCACATGTGGGCACGGCCCAAATCAGTTTGAAAATGTAACAAATCAGCCTCCGTGTGATTTGTGGCGGCTACGCTGTCAGGAGGAGACTAGATGTGAGCAAAAACAAAACAAGAGAGATCAGTGCCATTTCGGCCCGCAGCGATAACACAGCCTAATTAAAGTGAACATAGTTCCTGTTGTTGTCACTGTGGAGCTGAAAACAAGGAAAATCTCCCCGTCCTGAAAACTGCACTGAGTAGGCCGAGCAACCAACACTTTAAGATTTAACTTTCAGATTTCTGCAGTGCCAGTGTAGCTGATCAGTGTTGTAGTTTGCTGCGAGTTTCCTTGCATGTGGTTAGAAAGCAGTGATAATACTCAGCAGCGGTTCTGAGATCAGACATGCTGCGGATAAGTAGTGGGATTCACACATTCACAGAGGGCCTCTGGGCTGCTCCCCGTGCACATTGTTTCAGATGAATGCATCAAGACATTTCTCCGGTGTCTCTTTATTATGCGGCTGACGATTCTCTTATGGTTCTCTGTGTCAACACTTGTGTCTGTGCAAGTAATGTCTCCTGTTTGTGAGACATGGATGCATCTTTTTACTGTCTCTACTCCAGTGGAAAAGATGAAGAAGAAAAAACTCCCTTGGCTCCAACAGTAAATGTTTAGATGTCTAAAAAGTGTCAGCTTTAGCATTTTCTCATACAGCATATTGTTTAATTCAATCTATAATTGTCTTTCATGAAAAATGTGAATGTGAATAGTTTTTTGCTCTTACTTTTCCCTGCGGGTATGGTTTTGTGAGAAGCAGACATAAACAGGGAAACACAGCTATCATCGGAAAGGACATAGAAAAAAAGGCGATAAATAGATACTGAGGGCCAGAAAGAGTCGGAGCGATGTCAAAGAGGTTGGTGAGGCCCTTTCAGTGTGTGTGGGGGGAGGACTTTTGCTTGTCTTCCAGGTCAGAGGAAAAAGTTGGCTTCATGCACAACTGCCTCACAAACAGCTCAGTAGAGCCTGGGGAATCTGCTCTATATCTGGTGTTGCATCGCCATCTATATTTTCCCTGATTGCACTCTCCTCTCACCTGCACAACCTTCCCCCAGGCCTCCTTTCCACCTTTACTGCTCTTCCTGTCTGTTCGGTTATCGGCAAATGAAAAGTTGCGGACTTTCACACGGTTATGTGTTGGAACTAGTTCTTGGAACCAGCCAAGCTGGCTGTCCCCCTGTTCCGAAGTCTTTATGCTTCGTTAAGCTTATTGACTGCTGGCTTTTGCTTCATATTTAGGGCACAGACACAGGGTTTCTGCCAGTGTATTGCAAGGCCATCAGCATGCCAGGCCTAGGTTTGGAATTGCATCATAAAGGCATAGTAAATCTAACAGATGTAAGGTTATATGGTGTTAAACTTAATGATCTTACTTTAGTTCTTTTGAAATGCCACTCTTACTCACAGTCATCAATGCTCAGACACACAGACCAAACACTTGACTACTCCAAAAGCCTAAGAGGATGCATTTTTCAGAAGAAGTGTATCCACTCCACTTTACTGATACTTTTATTTTGGCAGAGCAAGTTCAGGCTGTATCAGCCATTCAAGTCTCTCATTTTTTTTGTTTCCCCTGCATGATTAATAACAATATTTGTATTCATCTTTTCTCTATGAAATGCCCGTGAATCTTTTGTTTTCACACTGTGGATCATGTCCAAAGGCCTATTTTTGTCCAATTTCACATTTCAACGTGGCTTCAGGACCGAAGACGATCGTCCTTACGCTGTCGAAGGCTGGTGGGATCTATCTGTTTGGAATAGCCTCTGAGAAACCAAATGATTTATGTGTCCGGCCAGGATCCCGGTTCAAGGCTGAGCCTATCTGCTCATCACTATAAACAGCATGCTCCCTGGGTGTCGTGGTGGAATACAAATGCTTGAATTTAGACGTGACCCCCGGCTCACCTGCATCTTTGCCAATTCTAATGAGAAATCTCTGCCTGTGTACCTGCTGGGAAAGAGAGAGCGAGAGTAAAGGAATGAGTGAGTGTGGAGCATAGCTGCACACTGAAATAGCAAGCAGTTCACAGACTTTCATTTATAGATATCTACAGCTTCATAAATTATACCAGGTATATAATAATATTTTTCCTTATATTTTCATTGCAATCATTTAAAAGCTGCATTCCACATTAATAGACATTGCTGTAAACTCTCTGAACCGCCATAATATTGGAGTTATGTGAATATCTGAGCTGGAATTATTGCTTGGAAATACATCAGATCTCATTGGGAAAAATCATGCTGGATATCTATACTAATATAACATCCACATGGATGGCAGGACCCAAGGTTCCCCAGGAGTATCACTCTGCCTCCGTTTGATTGTCTTCGTCCCATAGTGTATCCTTGTACCAGGTGTTCCCCAGGTAAGCGACGCAGATCCACGTGATAACAGGGGTCAGCATGGGCACCCTGACAGGTGTACGGCTATGCAGCCCCATGTGACAAACAAACTGCAGTGAACTGTGTATTCTGGCATCTTTCTATCAGAACCAGCATTAACCTTTTTGGAATCACCTGCATCTTTGAGCTACAGTAGTTTGTCTGTTGGATTGGACCACACGGGCCAGCCTTCACTCCAAATCACCCTGCCACTGGTTCACCACTGTTCCTTCCTTGGACCACTTTTGATAGATACTGACCACTGCAGACCGGGAACACCCCAGAAGGGCTATTGTTTTGGAGGTGGTCTATCACAAATAGAACCTTGTCAGACTTGCTCAGATCTTTGGGCTTGTCCATTTTATCAACTTTGACGAAAAATTAAGGTTCACTTGCTCCCCAATACGGTCTACCCATCAACAGGTGCCACGATGAAGAGAAAATTAGTGTTATCCACCTCATCAGCCAGTGCTCATAATGTTATGCCTGATTGGTGTACAGTACATGGTTAAAGAAATTCTGCTTTAAGACTTGCCATTATTTAATATTGAAAATTCAAAATCTTCAATACGTGTTCAGTGTAGGTTTGAATGGTGACTGAGAGGGATATTATTCACATAGTATTTATACTTATCACATCTCAGTAACCGCTTTGGATGTTACGGGTCGAGGCTTCACGTTTTTTGATATGTCTGATAGGCATTGATGGCCATGTCATCTATATTCACTTGATGAAGTGACATAATGTCAACATTTGAAACCAAGACTTGTACTGAAATCGAAAACCATGATTTTCTGGTTACTAATATTCTAAGTTTAGGTTTACAGAAGCTTTTTTTATTTTTGGCACATTAGAGCACTCTGTTATAGTGAGAACTGAAAACCATCGAGTCCTGACTGCTAGCATCTGTTCACATTTGCAAGCCTCAAATAGTTTATGAATCAAATTAAATATTCAGTAATTTTATCGCACTATTTATGCAGCCTTGCTTGGGTTTGGCTGCTTCTGTAATCACACCGTTTAATGCTGAATAACTTTGGCTTCATTAGTTGAGGATGAAAATAAATATGCAAAGAATATTTTCTTATATTTAGAGACAGAGAAAATTACTGTTTGTACAAAAACAACCCAGACATTGTTTATAATAACCCAGCTCATGAATAACAGTGTTTGAAACACACTGTTTAATGTAAAAGCTACGAGCGGTGAAATGCTCTAATTCATTTTTCATGTTTAGACAGAGAAGGGTGAGGTGGTTCCTGTGGACATACTGTACTGTATCATTAGGTGTTGGGATAGCAGTTCATTATTCTGTCATGTTAAGCCTTGGAGGCATAAAAAAACAAAGTGAAACACCTCTGGGCGGCTTCCCTGGAAGCAAGTGTCACACACTTTGTCCTACAGCACCGTTTGACCTCACAGTTTCACCTTTTTTTCCCTCCACCTGCACTGAGTGATAGATGCAGCCAGAAAAATGCTGCAGGCTCCACCCCGGCCTCACCCAGCCATTATCCAACACAGCAGACACTTCTCATGCGTTAGCGACCAGTCACATCCCGTCAAAGGCAAGAAACAGGACAGAGGCTGTTAGCGGAAGCTGGCGGCCTGTTAGTGTTAAATGGGAGCAATGTTTTTTTTCCAGAATCACTGGTTGACAAATGAGTGCTGATGGAGCAGTTCTTGTCGGGGGCCATTATTCTTGATGGGACCAGATGATCTGTAAGGATGGAGCACTGTTTCTCTGAGCTGTGACGCCTTCTGGGCAAAACACCAAACCCACTCGAATACACTCAGAATCCTCAAATGATGGATGTAAAAGGGAAAATCGCTAAGCTACAACACCAAGAATTTTTTGTTGAGTCTCTGTTGTAGTTTCACACGTCATCATCAACCAAAGGTCCAAAGAGAGCCATGCAGAACATAAAGAAGCTCCCTGTATGAGAAAGCTAAGTCTTTCATTGGTGTCATTAGTACTCATTAGCTAACATTTCAGTCATCCACCCATGAGACAGATAGAAACATGTTCAGACTAAGCCTTGGTAAAGCACCAAGACTTCCGATCAGTCACTCAACCTCCGGGGGCTTTATTTTCATTGTATTCTTTAATCTTCAAAACTCACTCTTTAATTTCACAAAATCCAACGCTTCAATTAAAAATGGGTCATCCAATTACATACTGAAAAAAAAAAAAAAAAGTCCCTTCAGCTTAAGGGAGATGTTATCGCTCCCCCTGTTATTTCACTTTTCGTAAAATATCAGGTTTCTCAGCCCCAGAGCTTAATTAGATCAAATTCCATCGGAAATCCTTGGACGGGAGATTCAAAATGAAAATTCCCAGCGTCTCTCCTTCGTGTCAAACACAGTTAAAGGAGTTTGCTCGGGGATATCGTTGATGAATTGTTCGCTTCCCCCGGAGGTGTTTGGCGAGTTTAGCATATGAAAACCTGAATACAGAAACAGAGTGCCCGTAGCTTTTGCCAAAGTAAGCAAAGCTCATTCAGACTTCACTCAAAGTGAATGTTTGGATCAGTGTTGCAGACGTATTGATGTCACAGCAGCACTTATATATGAGCTGTGGTGTATTTTGGTGTGTGATGATGATGATGACTTGTATGGATTGTTTGGTTGATGATACAGTTTGCTTCCACTGAACGGTTGAAAAATATGCACAAATGAAAAGCTGGTCTGGAACAACCTCTGACTGCCAATGACCAAAACCTTCATGTTAAATTTCATGTTTAAGTCATACTTTGATATACAGAGAAGTTCCTGCTCTGCTATGGCTGACAGGTGATGGGAGGTGTTTGTATTTTTCTTTCTGTTCATTATGGTCAAACATCTCCACTTTGGTCTTGTATGTCCAAAGGCCATTTGCTGCAGAAATCTTGTGGTTTGCTCAGGTGTAACTTTGCACACCTAACTTGTGCTGCCATGTTCTTTTTAGAGAGAAGAAGCTTTCTGTTGTCAACTTTTCCAAATGCCTGTTCAGTCTTTTTCTTATTGTAGCTGACATGTAGCTCTTGTTTGTTTTGGTTTTGTTTCTCTAAGTTTCTCCAGGGAAGATTGTGACATTGTGTTTACACGTGCCTGAATCCTCCAGAGCAGCAAACTGCCAAAATACTCTGCCTTTATAGTTACCCTCTTATTTCCTATGGAAGCAGTAAGAGTGTATTTAGTTTGTCACATTACTGCTTAGAGGCCTGTGAAAAACTTTCCCTTTCACCTGACTGTGTGTCCGGTTTAGTTGCTATTACTCTTTCTGTATGCACCTAATGAATACATAAGTAGAGGGAAACACTCATTTTAATTGTAAAACTACTAGTTAAGTCATTAGGAAGACTTCCCAGTCGATTAAAATGTTGGTACTGTACGAATCACCATTTATTGATCTGAAATGTAAATGTTTATATATATATTTTTTATATTTTTTCACTTTTTTACTGAACTCACAGATCCTTTGATTCTGTTCTGCTTTTTCGAGCTGGTTTAGCATTTCGGAAGGGTTATACCTCTTGATTGTGTCTTAATAAGAAAAGACCATGATTTGATTTTCTCACACTTTGAAAGGACTATTGTTTGTGTCTTCTATGTCTGAAATTGGATGGTGAGTCCTTTTGGAGAGCAGCAGAGGGGAAATGATTTGTATTCACCTGCCGTGTCTGAAAGGAGCTGAGGAGGGGCTGCGAGAGCGAGAGGGGGCAGTTACATAGTGCTTTCTTTATGTGATAATGGATTGCTCTGACATTCACACACATTGTTGTGTGGTGTGTCAGTTAATACTCTAAGTCGTGGGATGAATGGCACATTTTAAACAGATGCCATTAAAGTACTGTCTTTCACAGACACAGGTGGCAGATTTACGTAAAACGTGTCTTTTTTATGGAAAAAAAAACCCCACCAAAGTGAACACATGGCACCTTTATGCACATGCAACATATTTGTCATCATTCACTCCTGCAAATGAATTCCTTTTCTCATTTTCTTTCTCTTTCTCTGTCTTTTCTTTTTGTTTTTTTATGTAACCCCACTCTTTTTCATTGGCCCAGCTGGGCAACTAGGTTCTTCTGTCAGCTGCACAAAAGAGACAAAGTGAAGCCGAGGACGGGCAGTAATGAGCAACTCCTCTTACAGTGTTACATATAGACCTGCTGTAGTGTTGGGAAGCCTTATGGAGACAATGGATGGTTCTGAGAGGTCTGGAGCTCTCTGAAGCCCTTCTTTGATTGAGTTTCCTGGCTCTAGGCTCCAGCGTTGAGGATGCTTGTGGGAGCTGTGGGTCTGGGGAAGGGCGGCAAGGACCCTCCTCTGTGTTGACCTTTCGCAGACAGGTGGGGTGGAGTGGAAAGGGTTGACAGTGGAGACGGAGAAGGAGGGAAAAGCAGGAGAGGCCTATTGTGGCGCTCTGTGAATGCAGAGGTGGCACTCAATAACAAAACACCCTGCCTCCCTTCACCTGCTGCAGATTTTCTCACAGTTCACTTCTCCCACTTTTGAATGAAATGTTCTGGTAAAACGCAGCGATAACATATTGTTCCAGCACACAGCCAGTGTTCTCGCTTTGTTTGTCTGATGTTGGAAGGATGTTGGTGGAAGACAACTGCCGGCACAACTTCCTCTTTATTTGCATTGCTGGCAGCAAGTCTGTAGGGATGCAGTGATTGTCTGTCAGTTTGTTGTGGTGGTTCCTCCAACACTTTTTGCCTCACGTGAAATAAATCAACAAAGGTGTGACAGATTGCCAAAAGTTTCAGTAGAGAAATCCATAGTTTCCGATATACATTTTAGCATGCCTTTTGCCCTGTCTCTCTCTCTTCAGCCCCAACCGGTCGCGGCCGATGACTGCCCCTCCCTGAGCCTGCTTCTGCTGGAGGTTTCTTCCTGTTAAAAGGGAGTTTTTCCTTTCCACTGTCGCCAAGTGCTCGCTCATAGGGGGTTGTTTTAATTGTTGGGTTCACTCTGTAATTATTGTAAGGTCTTTACAATAAGGCGACTATTTGTTGTGATTTGGTGCTGTATGAATAAAATTTAATTGAGTTGACTTTTATTTGTGGTGCAAACTCAAGAATTACATCTGAATAAAGGTCCCAAAAAGACAACAAAACATGAGAAAATGTGGCTATAACATGAAAAGATCATAAGCAAATATATATCGAATATCTTTCTATATTAAAGGACTTTGCCACTGAGTCTGAATCAATTTCAGCTTGCTGTTTATTCTAATTATGTGCAGAGAAATGGCCACAGCCTCGCTGCCTGTGTCCACCTGCTCCTTTCTCACTGTTGAATTACATGTTCTGGTAGCACGCGGTGGTAACAGATTGTTCCAGCTCGCAGTCAGTGTTCACGCTTTGTTATCTGATGTTGTCGGCAGATTTCGCTGGGCTGAATGGTACCCGCTCAAAGCGCAAACAGCTCCAAATGACCAATCGCTCCCTGCCTACATACTGTATCAGCACAATTCAAATTCCACCAGAAGGGTGTTCATTATACAGTCATGCTTTTCTAGAAAGGCCCGGTTGCATCAACTGTTGACTCACAGCAATCATATATAGACAATGTTTCTTTGTGCCTCTGTGGCTGAAATGGCCCGCTGGGATTGGTTTGCTACAAATCATCAGAGCTTTTGTGAGTCAGAGGTGATCATTTCCTGCACACTCTCTCTTACACAGACTCTCTTTATGGCACCCCTAAGCTTAATGTAAACTTCTCATATTGGCACCACCTTGAGAGGCCCTTCACACTCGTAGTAAGCCTTCCGACATGGACATGGTGGCAAACTGAGATTCTAATGAAATCTCTTTTTTTTTGAGCCCAGAGGATTTTAAGTTTTTTTTTTTTTGACTGAACACATGTCAAATGTGCATTTGTTTTTCTGAGGTTACTTCTGGGATGATAAATGTGCCCGGGCATCATTCTCCTGATTTTTGTTTTTCTTCCTTTTCCATACAGTATGTCTGTGTTTGATGAGAGAGTTAAATTCTTTTTGTTGGCATGGAGATCTAAAAGAATTGAGGGGATTGCCATGGATACAGAGTGGCCCTTTGGAGTGCAGTTTTGAGTGGCTCTGCTCTGCTGAAAAGTGTACGGACAGTTCCTATATTTAGCTGGAAAACATTTTTCCACATTTGCTGAACTGAACTATGAGACCTATGGATTAAATTGCACAACTCTTATAGCAGCATTTGTCTGAGACCACAGATGCATGGAAATTTCTGTCTGCTGGCTCGCAGGATTTCTTCCCACAGGAGATTGGGTTTTGTTGATTACTTTTTTCAAAGCTGCTACGCGTCTGTGGCCAAAGTTTGTCTTGTTGGTGTTCTATGAGGATTTTAACAGTTCTTTTACCAATTCAAGAAGCCAGTCGGCATGCATTCCTCCCACTCTTCTTGTATTTGCTCATGACAATGAACGTCTGCTCAGCATATGAATGGCTTCACGCATAACACTCTCCTGTGGCGGTGCAGGCATACTCGGGCTCTGTCCACGATGTGTGAAGACACATAAATGAGGAGGATGTGTATGTCTCACTCTGCACAGGCAGAGCTATTTGGGTATATTGAATTTTATGGAGTAGTTAAAGTGTAGGCATCAACTTTTTCATAAAGGTCAAGTTCCGATACGCATCTGCTTGTTCAGTCTTGTGTTGCTTTGCCACCTGTTCGCAATTTCACCCGTGCTTTTGAAAAGTGCTGCCGGTAATTGAGCTCATGTGCAAGTCAGATGCCCTGCTGAACTTTTTTGTTTTTGCTAGATTGTGAAGCAGGTTGCAAGACCTCTAATTTCCCATTAGTATTTTTACCTAAGGAGAGGATTTTATGCACCAATCCAGTGGAAACTTGACATAATGTGAGGACATGACTCAACAGCTGAATGCATAGATAAAAGAAATACTTATTTTTTCAGTGCATGGCTTCAACATGCAGGGTTTCCTTTTTTTTTATCAGTGATGTGATGACCCTAATTTTAATTCCAGCCTTAGCAAGTCTTGCTAATCAGGGATAAAAATAAAAAGAAAGTATTAATTAGCAAAAAAAAAAAGTCAGTTTTGCCTTTTCCCTAAAATATAGCTAGGGTGAGGTTAGGGTTATCAGCTATGATAACTTAGACCTCCGAGGGGTTAACGGCACCATCTCATCTAGTGGTGCTGCTCCCATCTGCATGTTAAAGAGGCGGTCTTCCTCAGAAGTGCCGGCGCTGTCTCTGATTAGCATTTAGGCAGAGGGAACGGCGAGCGAATCCTGAAGTGTTTTTGGCACGTATGGCGAGGAAGCTTAGTGAATGTCAATGTGTGGCGCTCTGAAAGGAGGTAGACTAGACAAATTGCCGGACATGTTGTATTAGTAGCAGATGCCAATTAGAATTAAGAGTTGTTTCATAATGATAGGCAGCGGAGTTTTGAAAACAAAGCCCTGTAACTTTAAAGGCCTGCCCCAGAGATTTATCAAGCTCTTCCACAAACTGTGATGACTTGCCTGAAGCAGTGTGTTAAAGAAAGAATTGATGCAGTAAAACATATACAGTAGGTGGGATAAGAGCCTACACGTCCCATAATGTATTTTTTCATTAGGTCATTTCTGCCTGGCAAAGCATTGCTGTAGCCTCCAATCCCAAACTGGAGTTTAGGTTTACAGTGTGCAAAATTAGTTGAGTTCACATCATATGTAAGTGGTTTATGTTACTGATATAATAGACAGAAGCTTGTTTACATATGTGTATGAGATGCCTTTGGATCCACACCACTCTAGTTCTGGCTCTGAATGCAAAATAGCATCTTTAAGGGAATCAGATGATTGAAGAGCTTTCATTGTCTAGCATTGTACAGTTCAGATCAAAGGCTCTGGTGTGTCCTTTGGGCTACGTGGTCTCGCTGAACCAACAGGACCTCAATTCATATGTTAACCACACCAATTATTTGCATACGTTCCCTCAATTACAAAAGCTAATGAGAAGATTATGGGAAACGCACACTGAAGCTGGCTCTTGGAATGTCTGTTGTGGTCCTGTGGCTGCTTATAAAAGGCTCGTGAACATTCAGCCTCATGCAGCGTTGCTATGAATCATATCGCTGCTTATTTCTGTTTAATACATTTGCTGTGAATCTATAGCTTTAGGAAACAAAGCATTATATTATATTATATTATATTATATTATATTATATTATATTATATTATATTATATTATATTATATTATATTATATTATAATCTGCAGCGAGTATTTAGCAAAATTGTAATAATCTTACTAGTTGTTTAAACTCCTTTGACTGGGATTTCATCAGCTTTGATGAAGGGTGCCTCACTATCTTACCCCTAACCCCACCCTGCACCTTCTCATGTCTAATAGCACAGAGAAATACATGCAGCCCAAGGCATGAACAGCAGGCACCGAGAGCACCCGGCAATCTCAGAAAAATAAACGCTTCCAACCAAATCAGTCTCCTCACCACCTCCTTCCTGAGCATGGAGTCATTCACATCATAATAACACCTCCACCCCCATCCATTCAGGCATCTGTGGGGGGATCCCCGCTGCTCCATTAAGGCCATACTGAGGCTCACAAACCCCTGATTGCATGAGCCATCAGTAGCACTGATTATGTGAGTTAATTAGGGTGCTTGGCATGAGAGAAACACTAGTCTTTCATCATAGATGTGAAAACTGTACAGTACTGATGCAATAGTTGTGATTCTGTCAGGGCTGCAGTATTGCATCACTAATGTTTGGCACAGACAGTGGCAATATCTTTGCAGGTGATTAGCATAAGGCATATGATGTAGCATTATCTGTTGCTGTGAGGGGATTTTTGCATACTGACTGCAATTCATTTACACTGTGGTGCTGCTTCCATTGTCAGCACTCGTGCCCCTGTCACCTCTATCTGTGTGCGGAGACACGTCCTGACCCTCACATTCTGTTGACAGCCTGTGTGAATGCATGTGTGTGTGTTGTGCTACATCTGACATGTGCACAAAACCAATTAGTTTTGGGATGGCGAAGTAGCTGGCCATGGGAAAATGACAATGGAGTAATTGAAGAGGCAGGATGAATGAGAGGCAGACAGCTCAATGCAGCTTTTACAGAGCGGAGTGTTGACAAAATGAAAAGCAAGTCATGAGCGAAGGTGGTCTTATGCAGTCGGAGACAGTAATTAACATTAAAGCCTTTCACTTTGCTGACATAGTTTTAACATCTTTGCTGGAGAAGCTACTTAGCTTCTTTGGTATTTAAACGCTAGCTTTGCTCATTAATTTTTTTTCCTGCAATCACTTAACAAAGCTGGCAGTTTGTAGACCATGTGCTTAGTTATGTTATAAATAGTTATGAACTATTTCAGGCAGCCATGAACACGTCTTAAATACTGATGAATAATGCAGTTTTTGAAATTTTATTTCTGGGATTTTATGCGTTTATTCAAAAGTATATGGACGCCTGGTCACCCAGTGAGCGCCTAAATAACACTGTTTTAGTAAAGGCTGGTTCCAAATGACTGTATTTCACTCTTCACTCTTGCTTTGTCTCACAATAGGGTCTGTGGACTTTTTCTGTGAAGTAGTATAGAAAGAGAGTTACTGAAAATCACTTAATTAACAGATATATTAGCTGATATTAGCCATTTGCTAAGTATATAGCTGCTGGTATTTGTAATGGCTGATACATGAAAATTATAAAAAAAAGTAGAGGCAGGTGTAACACCCTTCAACCACGTTATCAGTATTGACCTTGCATAGTTTATCCACCAGAGGGCGCTCTGAAACTTCCCCATTGAAACTTCTTGTAGCAATAAAGTAAGTTTATTTTTAACAGCACTGTCATATTATCTAAGAATGGACTGATAAATAACTACACAAAGCAAATATTAAGGAAATCTGTTTAATTTTTGTGTGCCTGATGGGGTGACGTATTGGATTCTGAAATCACCAAATATCGGCCTTAAAAATCCCACACCGGTCAGTCTCCGTTTTAAAAACATTGGAGGTCATCATCATGAGGTCCGTAGTGAACAGTTAATATGTTGGCTTTTCAAAGCGAGACACTAGCTTAGCTTACCATCCTCCTCAGCGTTATCTATATGAAAAATAGTGAAAAATCCTCAGTGGAAGTGCCCTTACCAATCTGTTGTGTTTTTGTCTAAGAGACCATTTCCTTTTCGACGTTATCAGCCATCTGACGGCTTTTGGCACAGCACTCCAAACAGAACTGGGGTTTTATCTGAGCTTCAGCAAAACAGATTTATTGACTTTGGCCTCCCTGTTTCTGTGAGCACAGGATGCACGGGAGGGTCCAGCAATAGAGATAGATATTTTGCGATTAGGGTTCACCTTGAATAATTGTACGCTGAGATGAGAAAATAGTTTTCAGCTCTAGTTTCTTGTTTAAGATGCAGGCCTGCCTTGGTTTAAGCTCAAAATACAATGCAGATTTTTGCCTCGTGGTTCATTGGCAAGGCGAAGGCTTTACTACCCTGATTCATTTGAACAGGGTCAGCTGTTGCTAGTTTTGGTACCTTAGATCACTGCAGCTCACAGGGATAATTATAGCATGCAGACATATACTGTCCACATACACTCAGATAAGTACAGCACACACATGTACAGCATGCACAAAGAGAAACACTCTGACTGGCTGGAGCTGAGCTGCCACACCTCATTAAATTGGGAAATGAGTCCAGGATGGATCCCTGGCTCCATTCCAGATAAGAATCTCAAAGCTTATTGGGGATTCGCCATAAAAATATGAAATGAACACATTTATACTGTTGCCGTCACAGGCTGGCCATTTTTAACTTCACCTTTTATAACTCTCAGTTTGGCCTCAGTTCAGGTGCAAAATGATTGCAGTGTAACACCTTACTAATAATCATGCATGGGTTTTGCATAAACAATATCTGATCATAATGCACAGGTTCTGCACCACTGCCTGCAGCCTGCAAGTTGGCTTGATGAAATGACCCTCTGGATCTTTTTATGTCAAATCCCAAGCCAGAGCTGCCCGGGGTATACACAGCAGTTTGATTGGCTGCCCTAGGCGAATAATGCAGGCCTTCCCAGGAGAGGTATGGTTGAAGCTCGAGGGCAGCAGACATTAGCCTCGGTCTCTTCCCATGCTACTCGGCTCTGGAACTGGTGCTGAATTGTGACTCTAGGGCAGCACTAACAAATACACAGGTTCCCCAAGGAAGACCGGGTCTTGCTGCCTGGCTGTCTAGCCTCTGGTCCCAGGCAGCTTTCACAACCTCATCTCCAGCCGTGACCTCCCCGACGGTCCACGCAGGAGTGCAGCACACATGTGCACCTCCACCTTTAGAGGTTTTTCATGCACTAACCAGCGTTCACATTCTGAATTTGATAGTGTACTTATGTGATAATGCAGCAAATGATTCTGCCTGAGCTCTAAATTAAGCTGTGACATTTTTAATAGTGTGCCAGTGGAAGCCTTGGGTAAGACAAGCAGAGAAGCATGATAAAAAAAAACAGGTCAGACTACAGTTATTAAAACCCTGAAAACGACTCCTCCTAAGTTGATTTTCTTCATTCTTTTGGCTCATCATTTCAGCGCTTTGCTCACATTCATACAAAATAACTTTTAATTTCTTCGTGGCAGCACTGAATTATGCAGATTAATCTGAATTAAACTGAGCAGTCATTTTGCCCTTTTGCTTTTTTATATTTCTCTGACGTTTTGAACCACATTCGGATCTTTGATTTCTTCACTATTTCAACATTATTGAAACATTCTTCTTCTTTTTTAGCTCTGTCTCAAAAAAGTAATTACTTTTGTTTGGATCAAAGTGTAGCGTGGAAACGGCGAGCTGTCGGGCAGCAAGTCAGAATTTTTGTCCTGTGGTTTGTGAAGTAAATGCATTTCGCTTTGCTTTCTAGTCAGCTGTAGTCCACTGAACACTGCCGTGTTGTGATTTGATAAAATTGCATAACCCCCTCCTCCCCTCCAAATTAACAGGGAATCCATGAGCCAGTTTGCCCAAGCGTGGAAGCAAGTCACCTCGACTTAACCTGAAATCTTGTTGAGCAACTGTCCCCAACAAACAGACATGTCAGACATCTTTGATCTGTCTCATCGGTCAACAGCAGTATCACGAAAGAATGATGGCTCACAATCCGAAATCTGACCTCATTTCAGGTCGCTTTGCTGCTGGCCCAGCCAGTCAATCAATCACATTGATAAAGCTCAGAGTTAAATGGAAAGTAAAGTGAGTGTCCCTTTCGTCTTGTCCCTTGGCATGTCTCTGCCAGCTGATGTGATCGATATGGCAGAGAAGCCAAACGGCATCATGGTCACGGCACTGATTATCCCAGCAAAATGAACCCATGTGGGCCCCGTCGCTCCCTATTGGAATGCACTAGATCAAAAAGATAGCTTCAAGCAAATTGCGGTGGATGGTAACTAATATCAATCTGTGGCCAGAGCTATATGTGTCTCATTCTCTCTTTCTTTAACTCATAACCAGACTAGAACAAGCTCTGTATATGATTGATAGCTGCAGTAACTGGATGTGCTATTCAGCCCAGTGGTCTGTTGTGTCCTCGTGTCTCTAAAAGCCTCTTTCTTTCTTTCCTTTTTCTCTTTTCTCTACCTGCAGTTGTGAATGTGCACGTGTCCTCAGAGGCGGCGCGTTGCTGAATTTGGGGGCAGACCTTTGCGTCACGCGTGATGATGGAGAGGAGGAGGATGGATGTAGCACTGCTTGTGCTGTTCCTGGTACACCTATCCACTGCGCTGGAGGTCCCATTAGACCGTAAGACAACAGATCACACACCGGATACATCAACATGCCCCAGCACAGTGTAGCTGATAAAATGAGTTTTACCCCATATGACACTGCATATGTTTTTCTTCTTTATGTTACATATATATGTGGCTAATAAATCATAAATGTTGCCTTAAGTATCAGATTGGCTATCAAATAGCTATTTTAGCTCCAGTCGAATCAAGTTTAATCTATTTACCAGTTAATGAGTTGAGATGACTTTTGTACATGTAAAGAAAATATTCTTTTTCCTACAGCAGTGTGGTTTGTAGATGATCACTGTTTCAGTGTGCTCATTGTGACTGATGAGGACCCACTTTTAACGTCTCAGCCTGAAGCTTCTGAGGCTGGCATTCCTCAATGGAGAGCTAGCCTTGTGCGAGCCTTGCTATGAGGCATGCATACAGTATTGCAGGCAGATATTTTTCATCACTAACATCCGGTTCTTTTTACTGTCACTATGCTTCCTCTCTTGTTTGCTGAAGTTCTGGAAGGATGTAAGTCTCAAAGAAACTGAATTCACTGATGAGTTTGAGCTTGCTGTTTTCTTTTGAGGATTAAAGATCGCATCTTACCCAGCTGTTCATTGTGTTTTTTTTGAATCGCATTAGGGCTGATTTATTTTATAGGCTACTGCGGGTGATGCAGAGTGGACTTGGCATGTTGCATGCGCTGGTTTCTGTGCTTCTTTGTTTGCTGTTTTTGTTTTGTGTGTTTCTGCTGTGGTACAGTTTCCATAAAGCAATATTGCAAGCAGCATGAGTTCTTACATCATTTGTTTTGTCATAGTCCATTACTTATCTCCGCGGCACTGACAGGAATACATTAGGCATCGGCTCATTGCAATAAAAGGAAATGTACCTGAGCTTTCTGCCTGCACACATTCTGAGAGATTTTTCTGTTTGTCAGCAAACAGCTGGCTGGTTTTATTCACTATGCTAAGTCTGCATGTGATTGGTAATGACTGCATGTGTGATCAGTGCAGCAAGAGGAACAAAAAAAAAGGCTTACTTATGCAGTAGAGGTCCTGATTAAATATCCCCCTTTTTTTCTGATCGTCTTTAGTGCCGCAGCCGCCGACCATCACTTACCAGTCCCCTAAAGATTACATCGTCGACCCACGAGAGAACATTATAATTCAGTGTGAGGCGAAGGGAAAGCCACATCCCAGGTAGGAACCAGCGAATTGCTGTTAGATGTTTTACTCCACTTTCAGGCTTTCATGCACACACACATTTATACTTTAATGTTTGTAAGAAACGAGGTATGACACAATACCACTTTTTTTATGTCCGATACCAGTATCTTACATTTTGGTATCTGCCGATATCAATACAAATCCGATCTCTTTTTGTTTTTTAATCAATTTTTAATTACATTTCTTAAAATACCTGAATCACATATTCTATCAATTATTCTGTCGTTTGCTCAAGTAATTGGATAAGAAATACTTTTTTCATATTGACAGTTCATCTGCATATTTTAACTTCCACACTGCAGTCTTTTACTGTGTGAAACAAACAGGGTGGATGGAGCAGTTTCTTTTCCTCACTTGATGATCAGGTGGTTGATGAAGGACCTCCACTGTTTCCCAGTAAAGGTTTAATGGTGGTTACACGTGAAAAGCTGCTTTTTCGCTCGTCTCTATAACAACTCAGCATCTTTGTACTTCTGTGTTTGCACTGCCTGGCAAGCACAGAACTGTTTGGAATTTGGTTTTCTGATGTATTATTTTTTTATCAGAATTACTAGATTATCACATCTCACTTTTGTGGTCACTTAAAATGAACCGCATTGTTACAATAATCGTCTGCTTTTCCACTTAGTTTCTCCTGGACGAGAAACGGGACCCACTTTGACATCGAGGGTTATTCCAGTGTGGACATGAGGCCGCACTCTGGGACTCTGGTGGTGGATATCAGCAGAGAGAGGGCTGAAAATTACGAAGGGGTGTACCAGTGCACAGCGAGAAACAAACACGGAACTGCTGTTTCCCACAATATAGTCGTTAGACAGTCCAGTGAGTAAAGTCTGGTGTATCGTTTCTTTAAAATCTCTTGACTCTTCTTTCATTTTGTCATATGCATTTCATGAAAATCACCTCCTTTCTTCCCCTTTTCTAACAATTAAGTTGCGTTTTCCACCTTAAGAGCACTCCTGGAAGGTAAAAGTCATTTGTATAACGGTGCATGTTTAATTTTGTAGGATTCATTAGTAAATATGGGGTGATTGAACCTTTGTATTTCCCCCACGTCCATATTTTTATTGAGTTAGGTATCATCCCTCTCATCTTGCCTTGTCAATGCAGTTGTCATGCAAGTGTGACACATAATTTATGCCAGTTTGGATTTGACCATGATCTTCTCCAACCAATACAGGATCCCCCCTGTGGTCAAAGGAGAAAATCAAGCCAATCGTGGTTCAGGAGGGCGTGTCCTTGGTGCTGCCGTGTCGACCCCCTGCTGGCCTACCCCCTCCCATCATATTCTGGATGGACAACAGTGAGCACGATGATCTCATGTGTTTCTTTGTGATACCATGATGTATGAGAATAAGCATTTCAGTTAAAGTAGCTACTGATTAATTACCCATTCCAGGTTACCCGAGCTGGGCTGTTTGAAATGTAGAAAATGTAACAGAATTTTCTGCTGTTCCATTTATTGATTTCTATTCATTCCCCAAATTTTCTATAAGAAAAGAAAAGTGACTGGCAACTGGCACATCTTTAGCCTGATGCATTTCAAAATGGGAATATTTGTAATTTATATATGCATTACGTGCACTGTGACCCAATTTTGGAGGAAATACAGAATCATGCAGCAGCCATCCATAACCTATGCTCCCTCAAACACTGCTGTGATTAATGTTAATTTGAGTCTGTGCATTTCAGACTTTCAGAAGCTACCTCAGAGCCAGAGGGTGTCTCAATCTCTGAACGGTGACCTGTACTTCTCTAATGTTCGCCGAGTGGACACCAGGAGTGACTACATCTGTTACGCCCGCTTCCCACACACACAAACCATCCAGCAGAAACAGCCCATCACTGTCAGGGTCCTCAACCGTAAGTCTGACGGCACTGGAATCCACTCGAGGCGTTACGACCTGGCATGACTGAGATTTTTAGAGAGCAGCAGCGTTTGTAATGTGTGTGCATGTTTGTGCGGTTCATTTACGGCAGTTTGTGCAGGCATGACGGCGTGGGAGTAAAACAGCATTTCCTATCTGTGATGGCATCCCCGGGAATGCCAGCGGTCGTTGCCACCCTGAAAAGACATATTGTCAGAGCTCTCGTGGTTTTCTGCCAAACAGACATTCAGTATCACTTCTGTAATATGTTCTGCATACACAATCTCCACCAGCAACAAAGGCTGCTCTCATCTCAGCTAATGTGACGACAGGCTGTCTCCACCAGATTTTTATGGCAACAATTAGTTCATTGCAGTTTTTTATGTGAACTTTTGTTTTTTAATTTCTTTTAATTAATTTTTCAGTACAGTCATGTTGAGTTGTCCAAACGTGTGCTTTTTTTTTGTTATGATGATTTCAACTTGTGGTGTGTGTGATTTTCTTTGTTTTCTTTTTCTTTTTGTGTTGTGTTGCAGTGGATTCACTCAATGACACAATGGCAGCTTTTTACAATGACACTGATTTGTTTAGTGGTGAGTTATGGCACCCCCTGGTGTTTATTCCCCAATTTAGAGCTCCACGCTGGCTCTTACCCACTAACCCCTTCTAGCCTTCGACCCTTCGATTTTCTGCAGTCATACAGATTTCTTTAAGGGGTGGGATCTGGCACCCTCTAGTGATTATTCCATTATAACATGGAGCTGGGAATTGCATCTCACCTACTAACCTCTACCCCTCAAACCCTCAAATCCAAGTGTATTCATCCTGTAATCCTGCTTAACCCAATCAGATTCCTGTTTCTTGAATATGAATATTCCTCTTATGAATTTCTTAAATTAGCACTGCATGCTGCTTTCACTAAACTGAACTGATTCTGCATCATGCAGTGTCATGTAAGTAACAAGACAAAAAAAATGAGGTAGTTATGTCATACTTTAAAATTTATTTTGGACAATGAATCAACCAATAACCTCCTTGTAGTAAAAACATACATGTTAAAATTCTCTTTTGTTTCCAATCTATAATTCTGAAAGTTTTCCATATTTCATATATCTGTCACGTATCATTTTCTTCTTTTTTCATTTCTCCTCAACATTTTTTTCCTCTTTCTTTATTGGCTACACACATTGGCTAAATTGAAACATGCAAACACCTCGATTCTCATCAAATTCAAACATTTACTCTGGATTTTATATTATTAGTTATGAAGATTACTTTATTAGCTGTTAAATAGCCAATTCAGTTGCAAAAAGCAACTGACTTTGTGTTGTATGTTAATTTAATGAGTCTGTGATAAAGTCTGTGCACATTTCAGTTTTCCAAAGTGTGCAGTGATGGGCGGGTAGTGATATTTAAGGACCTGCTTTGTCCTGGATCTCGCAGAAGAGCTGCTCATTTCGTTGCTTTCATAATCGCTTTCATCACTCATATGAGTCTCTGTGTGTGTATGTGTGTAACTATAGAGGCACCGGCGGATGACAGAAGACCTACCTTCCTCATCCCATCTGGCCCCTCCAGCTCCAAGATGGTGTTGAGAGGAGATAAACTAGAGATGGAGTGCATTGCAGAAGGACTGTAGGTCAAAGAATGTGATGTTAATGAAGTTATGAATGCAGCGAGTGCCCGCCTGCATCACTCGGTATCTCTCTCTTTATGAATCCAGGCCCACCCCTCAAATCTCATGGACTAAATTAAGTGGCGATCTGCCTTCCAAACGCACGTCCCTCCTGAACTACAACAAGACCCTTCTTATCGAGAACGTGTCGGCATCAGATGCAGGAGATTACCGCTGCACAGCAAAGAACCAGCTTGGCTCAGTGCACCACACCATCCATGTCACGGTCAAAGGTGTGCATGATGAAATGCACAGCATCCTATCAGACTCCGCTACCCCCATCTTATGATTGATTTAGTCACTGATGCCAACAGAGCGGTGGATTTAGTGATTAATTGTCGAGCCTGCTTCTGTACTCTGTGTGTCTTGCAGCTGCTCCGTATTGGATCAGTGGCCCTCCGAGGAACCTTGTCCTAGCCCCAGGAGAGAACGGCGTGCTGACCTGCAGGGCCAGTGGCACACCCAAGCCCACCATCACCTGGTACATGAATGGCATCCCCATAGAGAGTAAGTGCAGCCTGCCCCTCTTTTTTAAACTCTAGGCTTTGATGCTAGATTATCTCCTTTTTTCATGGGAAGCAGGTATTATTAAAATAGAATTTATAGATGCCTTTCCTTGGGTGGCTATTGATTAAAATTTCTTAGAGTTATGATATGGTAAGTCATATTTACATATGTATACTGCATATCAAAATCCCTTTTGTACATTAACAGATTCACCCAAGGACGAGAGCAGAAAGGTGGAAGACGACACCATAATCTTTGCTGGTGTTCAGTCTGGATCCAGTGCTGTGTATCAGTGTAATGTCTCTAACGACTATGGCTACCTCCTGTCCAACGCCTTTGTCAATGTCCTCTGTGAGTGTGCTACACAACATCCCTTTGTATTCGAATGCTGTATTGCATTTTTATTGATTCCTGGAAAGTAATAACATGGGAGTAATGCTTCACTGCAGCGGAGCCACCCAGAGTGCTGACACCGCCCAACAAAGTCTACCAGATCATCAGGAATCACCAGGCCTTGATAGAGTGCTCTTCCTTTGGATCACCCGTGCCTAAAATTACGTGGTGAGGGAATGAACTTTTAGCAGAGGAAAAGTGTTGTATTGTGTTTCTTTTAATAACCAGAAAACTTTGTGCTTCAGGTTCAAAGACAGTCGGTCCAGCATCCTTCAGGAAGACCCTTACATTCTGCATGACAACGGGACCTTAGAGATTCGCGTGGCTCAAGCACAACATAGTGGCAAATACACGTGCGTTGCCACAAACGAGCTCGGGATTTATGAAAATCATGTCTACATGGAGGTCAAAGGTAAGAGTCTTTCACTTTCTCTTATTATTTTTGCTTTCATGTTGCTTACAGTAATTTCAGACGCTACCATCCAAATGTCACAGCGGGGAACAATTTTCTAAATTTCTAGTGTCCAGTTTTTGGTGAGCCTGTAGCCAGTGAACTGAAGGTTTGACATGTTATACATTCAGTGATGCACCTTGGTTGTAACAAGTGGTTATTAACAGGGAATTTTCATTTCTCATTTTTTGCACCATTCTCTGTGAACTCTCGAGACGGTTGTGCAGGAAAATGCCAGCAGTCTGAAATGCTCAGACCAGCCCCAAACAAGCGCGTGACGCCCAGAGTCACTTTAATCTGTGGCAATCTTTATAGCTCAAATACAATATTAAAATGTCAGCCACTTCTAATTACAGATGCTGAAACATTTCCCATTTGTTCTCATTCTCGGTTTCAAGTATGTGCGAAGTTCTTAGAGTACCTAAACCCCTTCTGTCCCCCCCCCCCATCAGAGCCGACCCGAATCCTGAAGCAGCCAGAGTACAAAGAGGTGCAGAGGGGCAGATCTGTGGTGTTTGAATGCACGGTGAAACATGACCCTTCACTCATTCCCACGATGACCTGGCTCAAAGACGACGGAGAGCTGCCTGATGATGAGAGGTCAGATCTTTTTGGTGTTTGGACATGTCAACTGTAAAATAAATATCTGGTCTTTGTCTGGTATTTGTATACATGTGGTATCCAGAATTTTGCAAAACAAGGAAAAATGCATGTATTCAGATCACACTGAGCTGCTTCGTGTTTTTACAGACTGATCGTAGACTCTGACAGCCTCACCATCACGGATGTTACGGAGGATGATGCAGGAGTGTACACGTGCATCATGAACACCACTCTGGACCACGACTCAGCCACCGCCACGCTCACCGTTGTGGGTATGTAATGGTTTGAAGAAGCTCGGGACTGCTCGCTTATTAAACCAGCTCTCAATTTATTAACAGTGAACTTCTCTTTATCTCAGCTGCTCCTAGATAAGCTAACCTGTCAGATAACTTACTCAACAGATTATCTTTCATGGCTTCAAGCTTAAATGTCTGAGACTTTTCTCGAGTATGAGAGTGGATTTCAGTCAGCAGCATGAATATCTGATCGCTGCCTTCTGAACAAGCCAGATAAATTTCTTTGTTTTCTTATTAATGGCTGACCTCTAAACTCCCTATTTCACTCCTGCCCTCCCACCTGACAGAGGCCACAACACCAGCTGTTGTCTACGGTAAACCTGCAGCACGCATGAGCATCCAGATGTGCTCTGCTGACGTGGGCTTGTGTTGTTTGTTAAATGCGGCATGCTTTGACCTGAAAAATCACAGAACATTGTTGTGTATGTGGGGTTTTTTTTCATTCATTTTTAGATGTTCAAGCATTTATTTCTTTTTGTCCCCAAGAGGGCTTTTTATTTCCAATAAAAACCCAGACGATATATATTTTAATGCTTTGCCAAATAATATTTGAGTGCTTTAAACCACTGGTGGAAACATTTAGTCAGTCCAGAAGAAATTTCAATTCACAGTTGAATGCAAAGATCATTTTTAAAGCAGCCATCTCCCCATTGCACCACTTGGCATATTTTCCAAATGCACATTTTCATCATTACTACTATGTTCAAGGCATGCATTTCACTTCATCACCTGATTCCAAAACACGAGCATCTGTGTGAGCCTGAGACCTGATTTCATGCAGACTGATTATGTTGTAGGATGCATGATGCAGTGTCTGCATGTTACCACAGCCCAAATAACACAGTCTAATGGCACATGTGCAAAAATGAAGGAGTAACAAAAAGGTGTGTTTGGTTAAATCAACAAACAAATAAGCCTTTATTATGGTTTTGCGATGACAGAAACATGGCCGAGACATCCTTTTTTTGTTTTTTGGCTCCATCTTGTCACAGCATGAGCCCTTCATCTTCTGTAAAATGAAGCCACTGTGAATATAATCCCGAGCACATGTGGTGATGCTGCTGCTTGTACTGTATTTCTTCCAGAGCGACCCGACCCCCCGACAGACCTGGAGCTGACAGACCTGAAAAAGAGGAGCATTCAGCTCACCTGGATCCCTGGGGATGAACATAACAGCCCCATTCAGAGTATGTGTTTGTGTGTGTGTGTGTGTGTGTGTGTTGTTTCACTCGTTCTCTCTATTATATTGTTGCTTCATATTCCACAAAAAGGTTTTTATCTGAACAAAATCTTCAAAAATGATTTTGCAGTTATGGATGGATAATGATAAGCACCCCAAAGTAGTCAATAACAAAGTCTAAAAGTCTGTTGGAAATAAATAATCTAAAATCTTTTCCAAACTTCACTTGGAGATAATTTATTTCTCTACTGTCAATTAGCACGCTCAGGGCAACAAGCAAACAAGCAGAGTTTTTGGAAAACCTGAAAAAAAACCCCCACTATTTTCTTGAATCCTCAAAGTGCTGCCAGCAGTGGCATATTTAGGGATTTTCTTTTGGCAATCTAGGCTTTTTGAATTAAAATATCCTACAAACACAGAGAGCTTTAATTCCATTCATGCAAATATACTGTCAGGCAGCGCTTAAAATGTGTCTTTTTATATTTTATACAGAATTTCTGATCCAATATGAAGACTCGCTGCACCATCGAGGTTACTGGCACAATCTCACTGAGGTTCCTGGAACCAAGACAACAGCTCACCTTAAACTGTCACCATATGTCCACTACACCTTCAGAGTTTTGGCTCTAAATGCAGTGGGTTTCAGCAATCCCAGCCGCTCCTCCAGAATGTACAAGACAGAAGCGGCAGGTACAGAAGCAGCTGACTGTGCAATTTCTGCTCTCTTCGATGCAGTTTCCTGTGTAAAGTAATTGTCCATCTGCCCATTATGGAATGCATTAGGGGTTGTTTTGCAAGTAAAGACATTAAATTATACATCAGCTTATGCTGAATGGCTTATTGCAGGATCTTACTGCAAAGTAAATCAGATCTGATTCCTGGAACTTTCTAGAAAATAGTCTCCTTCTGATAGTTGCTAATTGTGTCATTAATATGTTTTTCAGCTCCAGATGAAAACCCAACAGGTGTACAGGGACTTGGAACTGAACATAACAATCTTGTAATCTCCTGGAAGGTAATAAGTAGCATAAGGCTGATCATTTTAATCCTCAGGCATTTATCGTTGCCCAGGGAGTATGGAGTCTCCTCATACTGCAGAGGTTGACTTTGCAATTGTCTGTTCTTATAATAAGATTCTTTGCATTATTTTACATTCAGCAAAACTATATGCACAGATTCCTATGCTATTATATGTTATCTGCACAAATATTCTACTGGCAAATAAATGACGTTAAAGCTTTCCCCTCTGTAGCCACTGACAGGCCTCCAGTCTAACGGCCCTGGGCTTCACTACAAAGTGATGTGGAGGCAGAAGGTGGTAGACAGCGAGTGGACTGCGGTGACTGTGTCCAACAATTCCAAGTTTGTTGTGTCTGGAACGCCCACATTTGTTCCATATGAGATTAAGGTTCAGGCTGTAAACGATCACGGAACTGGGCCCGACCCTGCTGTTGCCCACGGCTACTCGGGAGAGGACTGTGAGTAAAACCGGCTCGGTAACCTGTAACATTTACTCCGTGTGTTGATGCCAACAATAGAGCATTTCCACTAATTTTACTTAATTGCAAAAAAAACTGTCCAGGGTTCCAATGATTATTGGCAATAATAGTACCTTGAATATGAATGTAGTTTGATTCGACTTGAATCATCATCATCTTACTGGAACAATGGATTAGCTGTTGTAATGCCGTGTTCTGTGTCTGCTGTACAGTGCCAATAGGAGCTCCAGAGAACGTGCATGCTGTGGTGCGAAACAGCACTCTGGCAGAGGTGTTCTGGGATCCCGTGCCTTCTCATTTAATCCGCGGACATCTCAAAGGATATAAGGTGCCCTTTAAGAACTGCAGAAAATGTAACATGTACACCAACGCCACTAGCTGTAGTGTGTACATTATTTAAATCGATCCACTTTCAGGTGTTTTACTGGAGAAAGCACCACTACAAGCACAACCCTGATCACATGGAGCAGGACGTTCTTATATTCAGTGGGAATCACAGCCACGGCATGCTGCCTGGTCTGCACCCCTTCAGTCTCTATTTCTTTTATGTAAGGGTCTATAATGGCAAAGGAGAAGGCCCCGCGAGTTCAACACAACAGTTTAAGACACCTGAGGGAGGTAAGAGATGAAAGGCACACCTTTTCTGTCCGTCTTTGTATTTCCTTCATTTGAGAGTAGGCTTTGTTCATATCTGGCGCAACAGGTGTTGCTACTGTAGCAAATTAGCACCACTTTAATGACAAGCACTTTACTTAGCTATGTTGTATCCATGTACCAGAAATGTTTTCCCTAACCAGATGATTGTGAAAGAGCTGCACAAGCTTTATTGTACACTGAAGATCAAATATCTGAGTGAAGTATAAATGAGCAAGACACAATTTTTGACTGGAGGCAGACTTTAAGTATTAGCAATGGGGACTTTGCATCAATTAAAACCCTCAAATCTTCAGGGATCCATGTTTCAGACACAGTGTCTCTTCAGCCATTTGTTTGCTCTTTAATTAACTCATGCAAGGTGCATGATTTATGTCTTTTTATAGTCCCGGGGTCCCCAACTTCCCTGATAGTCACTAACTCCAACCTGGACTCGCTAACCCTTGAATGGAGGCCTCCACATGACCATAATGGGCGCATTACTGGGTATACCCTCAAATATCAGCCAGGTGAGTCTCTTTTCTTCAGTTTTTTGTTGCATCTTTACCTAGTGAGTGCCATCTTCTTCATGTAGTGTGTAGATTTGTATGTCAATCTTTTTCATGTCTTGTACTGTCATTCTGTTCAGATCATTAGACAGATTTATGTGATATAAAGAGCTAGAGTAGCCAAAGAGCATTTTTTTTTTGCCTAAATTCAAACAACACAAATAACAAATCAACTTTGGTCATTCCTGCCTTCTATTTCTGAACCCCCCCACACCCCTGTGCTCCCAAATACTTCCATTTCCACCTTTGCCATCATTGACACTCCATCTGCAACTCCCTCCTACCCAAATCTCTATTCAACTTACCCCACTGCTTTTCACCTTCCACCCCCACCGCATTATTCTTCTTCTCACCCATCCCCCATCCCTGTAGTAAATAACTCCAATGAACTGGGCCCAGTGGAGGAGCTGGCCTTGGCCGCCAATGAGACCTCTGTCACTTTGCCCAACCTCAAGTACAGCACGCGCTACAAGTTTTATTTGAATGCGAAAACAGGCGCTGGAGCAGGCTCAGCTATTTCTCAGGAAGCTGTCATCATCAGGGAGGAAGGTAAGTCATCGATTAGAGACAAATGCAAGAACATCTCGTTAATAGATTTCAATGTTTCTCCCACTGGAAATGTGGATCAACGTTTGATTAATATATATTCTGTTTTGTATCATTCAGGTAAGAGGATGCAAAAAAATCGAAATCATTTACAGAACAGGTGTTTGGTTTATATTAATATCTGTCCGACATCAGAACATTTTCCAGTTGATGACCAAGTGTGTTCATCTGTCGTGCCCTTATATGGGTGATATGTGGCAAGTGATATTGCTAAAATATTTAGTTTTGCTGAAATAGTTTTTAGTGTGTTTAGTAATTATTTGATCCAAAGAGCCTCCAAACACAGCCTCAAACACTTCCCGGGAGAAGTGCGGGATAACCAAGCCCGAGGCCTGGTGCACTGCAGCAGAACTGCGCAACATGTCTAGATTGTGTTGTCAGCGAAGCTTACACTGCTGTGCTGTGTATGTTGTCAGCTCGCTGTGCTTGATTTTCTAACGTTTTCTGACTTTATCGAGTAACAGGCAGAAAATCAATGGGGAGTAAAAATTTATTAGAAAATAATTTTTTGAAACAAAAATGCCAAACAGGTTCAGACATTTCAATGTTGTTTGTTATCAGCGTAGATTTAATCATTTATTTTAAAATGCGTTCTTTTGGTCACTATTTTTAGAAACTGTATCATGCAGAAGATTGAATAACAGTAGTTGGCTGTCCTTACGTCAGAGTGTGACTGGTTTATATGTCAGTTTCGTTTTCTTCTAGTTTTTTGCACATCTGTCACACGGTGCAAAATGCAGTTTGCAAATGTGAGACGAGCTTTTGTGTTCTTGTTGGTCAGTAGTTGTTTTCTCCTTGGACCTCTCCAATGGAGGCCATTTTTTTTCCCCAGTCTCTTTCTCTATTGTTGAATCATGAACTCTGCCCTGTACTGAGGCAAGTGAGTCCTGCAGTTTTTTTACAGCTTCTGGGTCGTTTTGTGACCTCAGCATTGATTGTCGATGCACTCTTGGAGTATTTGAGATGTTTTAGCCTACTTCACTTTGTCAAACAGGTTCTATTTAAGTAATTTCTTGATTTCATTGAAAAGATGTGCCTGATTACAGTTAACTCATCATTTAAAAAGCGATAGTGGCCTTGTGTGTGCTTTTTCACACAGCTTTTTCCCCTCAATAATAAATAAAATCATGAAAAGTGAATGAAATCATTGCATTTTGTATTAATTTGGGTTATTACTAAAATTTGTGACAAATATGCAAAAAAACTCAGAAATCAGGAGGAGGGCAAATACTTTTTCACAGCACCGTTGTTGTTACACCAGGTGACATTTGCTTTACTTTCACATTATGCAGAGAAACCACATAAATGTCTCAGAAAAAAAAAAGAAAGCCGGGTTGGGGAAGCTGGAGGTTGTCTGCTCATAATGACCCTATCTGGTTGTTTCTCTTTGTCCTGTTTCTCTCTGCAGGCTCTGATATCACAGGTTGACAAAAACATTGTGTTTCTAGACAGATGATTGTTTTACACTTACAGCTGTAGCTGCAAACCTTTTCCCAAAAGCATGCTCTCCTCATTTCTGACTGACTTCCCTTCACCTCTGTCAAATTCTGTGACCAACCAGAATGCTTGGCTGAGGAGTTCAAAGCTGGGAAAGTTCAAAGCTGCACCGATAAAGATGCTCTGTGACATGTGCCTTTTTAATGCCGTGTGATAAAACTAGATGAGTCTTTTCAAAGTGCTCAGCTGCTCTTTTTTTTTTTCTTTTACTGTGCCTTTGGTGATTTTGACCCCTTCTTACCTCTTCCTCAGCGGCTGCTGGTGATGCTTTCCTGCTTGCATGCCAGGGGTTCGCATGGCATGCCAATGAACTTTGTGTTGTCTACATAATGACTTCAGCATCTGTGGTGTCTCTGCGTGTCTCTGTGTGTGTCTCGTATGTGTGCTTTGCGTGTGGTTCCATCTTTACCCCTCTTCATATTGTCTACAGGAAGCACCCAATCCCTTCATCCTATTGCACGGTCACCTCCACTTGGTCCACCCCACAAGGGTACAGATTCTGCTGTGATATTAGTAACCTCAGTGTCTATTGATTAGTGATGATTAGAGTATTTTGTCTTCTGTTTTTGTTGTTGTTGGCATACTTTCACGACTTGCTTGTGTTTAAGGCAGTGAGAGACTAGATTCAGAGAAGCTTTTTAATGTTACTGTAAAAAAAAACATTTGATTGACAGTTACTGGATTATGCTTTGATCAACAGACCCGTCTTGATGACTTTTTTGTTTTTTCTTGTGTGCTCAGTGGGTCCTTTTGGAAACATTAGCTCCTTGGTCGGGGAAGACTGGGCCCTGATCAGTTGGGAGTACTGGGGCCCGGAGAAAAACTTTTATGCACAATACAAACTAAATAACAGTAAGCAAAGAAACACCAACATGTTTATCAGTTCCATCCATAGGTGGCAAGAGACCCCTACTTCATTATTGGCTTGCGCAGGTGAATAGAAATATTGGCAGTCGTGCTCATGCCGGTTCTTGCCAACAGAGGCCCGGATGTGATAAACAATGCTTTCTGTGATTGGACTGCTAATTACCCGGGGCTGTTACTGCGTGCAGTTCCCATGGCAATCTGCCTGGATCGTATGTAGACAAACATCATAAAAAGCAGCGCAAACATTTCCTATTATGCCAGCTGAATTTGACTGAAGTGTTCTCCATTGATTTTTATTCACCTGCAAGTGAGGATGAAAAGCACTGCAGTATGGCTCTCTCACACCTGCCATTTAATAGATACAATTAGGGAAGATCATAATAATAATAATAGATCAGCAACTTCCAAAAAAAATTTTGCTATCAAAAAACACAATTATTGTGATCATCAGTCGCACCACATCTCATATTCAGCTCATTACCATTTGTGTATGTGCAGTGGCCCCGACAGCTCCACGCAAAAAGAGAATCACCACCAGTTCGATGACGTGAGCAGCATTTAGTCTGCAGCTATGCCAGAAGCTCTGTGAGGCTTGAGGCTCAAAGTCAGTATTCGAATATGTTCACCATGACGATATGAGGTGGCCGAAGGTAATTTAAGATTTCAAAGTATTGCTGTGAAGCTGATGCTAGAGGAGAAGTCAAATGGTGACCAGAGTTATTAAAGTTCATATTAAATGGTGTGTTACTAAGCATTAGTGAAAGCTCTGTATTTATCAGTAGAAGCACTTTGGGTTTCCAGTAAGATTAGTAACGTACTTTATGAATGTATTTCAGTTACAGTTACCACCCATGTACCAACCTTTCCGCGTATCTAGAACATAATATATACTGAATCATATCAGCCGAGACCAAAAGTGCCAAGATGCAAAACTGTTACAGCTTAACTATATTGTTTCATTCAGTATTTTCTAAATGCCGCACATATTGTCAAACTGGTGAACTGGTTTCTCCTCATTTTGCATGTGTTTTCTGACACTGCAGCGCGTTGAGCTTTCAGGGCCACTATAATAATTCATTCATAGACTTAATGGATTTTTTAGAACTCCATGAATATTAACTATTGCCTGCAGCATAACGCCATACCAGTAGATGTTCTTTTCAGCCAATTAGTTCCCATAATGTCATGATCTCCATGGCCTATTTGAAGTTGTGTTCACTCCTTCAAACATTCTCTTCATGAACATACCTCCTGCAGGTGAAGTTGAAGAGGACTGGCAGAAAGAGTTTGCGAATGACTCTCAGAACATAACGCTGAAAGGCTTAAAGGGGGGCCTTTGCTATAGGGTGCGTTTGGTGGCTTTGGGTCACCGCGACCAAGAACTCCACCACTCCAAGGAGCTCTTGCTTACTCTCCCAGGTGAGGCACTTCCTGGATGGTCGCCTCCACCTCGGTATGGCCGAGCCCGGCCTCGCACTTTGTGACTGTTGTGTGTAGAATATGTAGTAGTTTGTCCTTTTGCATAATTATAAAGAGTCAAGCATGGATTTACAGATGTGATGTGGTTGCTCTGTATGCCAGTCATGTACTGTAGTGTTGTAGACATGAGCATATAGCAGCGTGCAGGATTTTGTGGTTTAAGTACTGCATAATAAATGTCAGTCTTGTACTGTTGGGAATTTAAAACATGGATATTCTAATATAGAAGCTCAGTATGTTCTTAGTATTATATATCTGACCTATTTTCACCCACACTAATCTAAGTCTGAGTGTTTGTCTGTGTGTGTCTGTGTGTACACCTGATGTCTTTGATTGTGTACTACTACTAATGTGGGTTCAAGTCGCCATTCCAGGAAATCTCTAACTCATCTAACACTAAAGCCTTTGTCAGTAATAATATGTAATCTCGATTCACTCGCCATCTGAAAACTCTTCATAATAGATGCGATATCTGCTCAAATAATGTGTAACCCTGACTTGATCTTCCATGTTTGTTTTAGCACATAATTGTGCATAATTGTTTCCATATTCCCTCGCCACTTAGGGATGAGGCTTTAGTTGCACATGTAAATGTCAAGTCTTCTTCTCCCTCTCTGGGCAGCTGTGGCAAGCAGACAGGTGGACATCGCCACTCAGGGATGGTTCATTGGCCTCATGTGTGCGATTGCTCTGCTCATCCTCATCCTTCTCATTATCTGCTTCATCCAGAGAAATAAAGGAGGGAAGTACCCCGGTGAGTAACAGCGCAGACACCACCGAAGACGTGACTTATTTCTTTAAGAAAAATAATAGCTTTATTTGTCCAGAACTTTTTGAAACACACAGTTACAAACTGCAGTTATTCATACGTCCATGCAGCGATTTGGTGCGAACTGTAGGCAAAAATACATTTATATGCAGTCCTTCACACCTTGATGCAAAATATATTTCGCGGTGACACATTTTATTCAGTCGTACCAGATATGCGCGTTGTTCCAGAGAGCGCCTAAAGTGCAATCGTGTTTTGTGATTGCACTTGTAAAGACGGAAAAACCGTACCTGATTATTATTTGGCACATTTGAAGGGGTTCAATCAACAATCAGCTTCTGTGTCACGGTGATGCAGCTGTCTTGTTGACGAGATGAGAGCAGGGACTACATGGGGACCGTTTCTGAGTGGCGTCAGATCAGGAGTGCAGCCAGGGGGCATTTATTTTGGTTTGTTTGGGACTCCTGTGGGGGGGGGTCAGAGGTGTGGTTTGGGCATTTGTGGGATTGTGCTGTTGACACCAAGACCTTCGTGTTACATCTTAGAGAACATTCAGCACAAAAGCCAGCAAGTTCACACTTTTTTGTTCACGTCAATTCAGTCAGTGACGACATTAAAGGCAGTTTTTAAATTTGAAAACGCTTTTTCGTCATGTCTCATAAGAAATGTGATGTTTCTCACTCTGTCGTTTAAAAAACGCGTTTGTCTTAAAGTGCTTTCTGTATCTCACCAGTCAAAGAGAAGGAAGATGCCCACACGGACCCAGAGTTCCAGCCCATGAAAGACGATGACTGTACTTTTGTGGAATACAGGTGAGAGAAAGTGCCCCGGCCTTTGGAGTCCCCAAAGCCCATTTAACCCATCAACCCCTTGCCTGGTACCCAATTTCTTTCCTCAATCTACTCTCTCTGGCCGTGCTGGAGCTCTGCACTCCCTCCTTCTTCTCAACCCTTACAGCTAATCGAAAGATCATCCAGCAAGTCACAACAACAAGAGGAAGTAACCCGGTCTGATCTTCTGCCACCTGTGAAGTACACGATTTATTTTCTGGGCTCTGGGACATCCTGGATGCTATTTGTGTGGGACTTTACTGTGTGTACTTAATATGACATTGTGGTGTCATTTGAGAAGCAGGATTCTTCAGGTTCAGGGGAGTTCTGGTTTAGGATGTTTTAACATTTCAAATAAGACTGTCAGGAAAAAAAATCAGTATAAGCTACCTTCATTTGCAACACATCCTGAACTGACCCCAAGCTTTCCATTCCAACTAATAAGCTAATCATATACATTGTATGTATAGTATATATAGTATTAACACTTTGCCTAGTGTATTGCTACTTTCAGTACATGACTCTGATAGGATGGAAAATCTCTGAAATGATCATTCCTGTTAACTGTTATTCCAGTTATCCAGCTATGCTTGTTGGCATCCTTTTTCTAGGCTGCTTCTCCAATCACACGCAGAATACGGAAAAATGAAGCACTTTAATTCTGTGTAACTAGCATTTTTGAATATTGTTTTTTTTTTACAAGTGAATTTATAAGATGGTCTTGCTTTTATATTTTATATTCCTTTTTGTATTATGTATACATGAATCTGTTCTATGGATTTTATGCTGTGATAAATACATATCGATAATTATATATAAAAATGTGATATGCATGGTTTTAAGATTTGATATTATGTATGAAATTTAGCTCTAGGCAATAATGTGTTGAATGGAAATATTGTTTATATATCACTATACAGATGCATATTGATCAATTATGAAATTATCAGCATGCTTGAGGGAAGCAATCAACACTGTACAGCGCAAGTACAGAGCTGGTTACTGCTATTTAATAACAGGCCAGTAGTTGTTTATTAATAATAATAACTTCTGATTGGTGTTATTCTAGATTTTTATGCATATGAAGTACAGTATAGTAGTGTCTCAGTACTGCCCGATCCTCCAGCTTAGCTACAGTTCTCCACTCCAACCCTGCATTCTCACTTAAGACTTAAATCTTTAAAAACAAGTTACTTTAACTTGAACGATCATCTTACAATAGCTGAGTACTGCAGTTTGCTAGGAATTGGGGGGGGGGGCTATTTTCAATAGCCAGTTTGTTGTGCTTGTTAGTATGCACTGCATGGAGATAGGATATGTGGGAACTGGCTTAATAACAGAGTTCATGTTCACTATAATGAAAACCTTTCTGCCCATTGTAACAATGTGGCTCATGAATGTGTTTTTGGACGGCACTGGAAGCGTTTGGCACAGATAAACGAGGCTTGTTGATATCGTTTTAAATCTAGAACACCACCAGTCTGTAGTATTTACACCACAAGATGACCTCTCCAATGGATATCAGCTGTAACAACAACAGTAGACAAATCACAAGGCAAAGTGTACAAATATTATAGTGCCTTTGTGAGAGTATTCTTTATATCCATGCTGTTTCATTACGCTCAGCTGGAAACTTACAGTATGTCAATAAAGGCATTACTTAAGTCATCTGAGCTGTTCTTGTTTCACTGCTGGAGAGCATCATATACTTTTAGATCAGCCTGTACTTGTACACAGCACATTTGCCTGTTAAAGTGCCACACTTTCGGAAATTTAAAATCTAGCAGTGAATCGTGTGGGATCTCAGGCTGATGTCTTCATCCTAACGTAGGGCTGTAGCTCTCAGGAAAGGTAAGGGCGATGATGGGGATTGGCGGGTTTCAGGGCCCCTGTTTTGTAAGTCTAGCATGTGCAGAGGGTCGGTGGGTGATTAAGTCACTGTGGAGAAAAATGCTTGCTAACTTTCACAGCTGTCATAAAGCCTTCATCATGTGCAGTGCTTTGAAAAATCCTCCAAGTCATCAAGCTATGGCTATTCTGTTCCAGTCATTCCCCTTAAATGCTTTTGCATACTGACTGCACACCATTTATTATATTTCAATTTGGGAGCATTTCAGCATTATGATGGCTTTGTGATCTCATCGGTGTTCAACTCATGTATATGGGAATGTTTTCAACTATCTGGTACCCAAAGAAAACTTTCTTTGCACTTTCCATGCATTTTTGCCAACTCGTGATTACTGTCATGCCTGCTTTTTGGGGATATTTGGCTGAAACGTTGCTTTCTTCATGTCATTTCATTAGATTTTCTGTTTCTCATCGTAGCCTCTGCTTTGGGAAAAAATGCTTTTGTCAAACAACACATTTTACCACTTCATATTTGGTTTCAGGGGGAATTTGAACAGGGTGTGATTGCTTGAGCTTTGTTCCCCTGTTGCCTGACGGAAACCAACTAATCATTCATGGCTACCATTTTTTAGACGTGGAGCAACACAATTGTATTAATTGCGCAATGAGCAAAAATATTCTCTGCTTACATATTCACATTTGCATAACAACTTTTCCATTATCTACCGAACTTAGAGTAGGTCGTGGTAAAAGCAGCAATTGGCTCTAATGTGCTCCATCTAAAAAAAGTGATCACTATTCTCCTTATTGCATCTGTCACATCATCTCACCTGTAACACCTGCATGTTATTTTCTCCTTCAGTGACAATGAGGACCATAAACCTTTAAAAGGGAGCTGCTCGCCATCTAATGGGACAGTTAAGAGAGACGACAGTGACGACAGTTTAGTTGACTACGGGGAAGGAGGAGACGGACAGTTCAACGAGGATGGCTCCTTTATCGGGCAGTATAGCGGAAAGAGTGCCAGCAGGGACTCTGCTGAGGGCCACGAGAGCTCGGAGGCCCCGTCTCCCATTAAAGCCATGAACTCCTTGAACTCTTTCGTGTAGTCGGTCGGTCTTTACGGAACAGTATGGGGCGATGCGCTGACTGCTCTCACCCCCCTTAATCCCTACATCGCTCTCACAGGGCTGTCCCAACACTGCATGGCTTTACGATCATACATCCATCCTCAGCTCCCCACATGAAAGATAAAACTCATTAAAGATGTTTATGTTTCCATATGGAAGAAGCTTGTAAACGCATAGATAATTATACCCTGAGCAACATTTAGGAAGTGAGTAGCTCAGCCATAACTTTTAACAGTTCATGACAGTTTCATAAATACATATATTAATCAACACTTTAATATTAATGACTATTGCATTCTTACCAGGAATCTGATAATGGACTATGCAGTCTTTGTCTGAGCTATATTTGTTTATGTTGATGGTTATTGGTTATTGGTTATCTGTTCAAATAGGGGGCATTTTCTACAGTACATTTCAAGTGCTACTCCATGTATTTTTTCCAACACAGAAACTTGTACCACAATCTGTAATAATGCAATACATTCATGTAATCTATTACATTAATGTAATTCCCATGATGCATTTGCAAGGCAGATCATGTACAGTGTATATGTAAAATTATATATAATGAAGTGAACATTCTGTAAACTGTAAAATGAGAGCAGAGCATAGAGTATGACTGAGAGTGTTGCACTGATACATCTTCATCTGTCGCCACTGTTGACTGCACCAATGAAGGAGGAAGCTGCATGGCATGCTACATGACCTTTGCCCTGCATGTGACCTCTTCTTATTGTGCCTGATCTGAAGGCTAGTAGGGAACAGCTGTGGGTGTGATAGTGTGCTTCGGTCCCTGCAGTTCTCCTTCAGCAGGTAGTGCCTTTTCTTCAAAGCGGTGATTCACTTGCAAAGTCTCTTTCTGGCGTTCAGTGACTGGAACAGAGACAATAGTAGAATAAGTCACATCCAAGGATGGATAAGATAAGCATGAGAAGAGGACCCTGTGGACAGAGGAATAATTCATACACTCTTTTTTTTAAAAACTTAAGACACAGGACTGGCTTTGATTTCTCTAAGAAGTTAAACACCACACTGAATCAAATGAAAACATTGTGGGAACCACGACTGGTGCATAATGCCTGCAATACCCGACAGTATTTCTGCAGTGTATGAATATCTTTGTGTGTGGCTGCAGACACAGCACATTAATTCAGCTCCTATTAAGCAAAAGTTGCTCGCTTGTACTAACTGCTCTTGAGGGCCTTTGGATGGGTTCAAGATTTTCCTTTTTCTTAACTTGCATCAAGTTTTTTTTTTAAAAGACATGTAGAAAATTTGTTGAATTTGTAAATACCTTAATCGATTGTACAGGGACAGGCAGCTTTCACAGCAGCCTGAGTGACAATATTGTGCATGATATGGCTTAACTTGTTGGTAGGACCATTTTAAATATAGGCAGCTTGTAGAGGATATATATATATATATATATATATATATATATATATATATATATATATATATATATATATATATATATATATATATATATATATATATATACATATATATATATATATATATATATATATATATATATACATATATATATATATA
>VOQJ01042667.1:0-16335 GCA_015052665.1 Apistogramma diplotaenia | reverse complement strand
CATTCTGGATGATGTAAGCCATATACACATCTCCTTGTTTGGTATACAGACTGCAAAGGACTTTCAGCTAAAGAAAGCTGGGCCTCCTCAAGTAGTTCCTAATACACTTGTACCTGCCTGGACTTCCCTTTGCCTTTAGAATTGCCTTAATTTTTCACAGCATAGATTCAATATGATGCTGGAAGCATTCCTCTGAAACTTTGGTCCACATTGGCATGACAGCATCACACAGTGGCTGCACATCCATGATGCAAATCTGCCATTTCATTACATCCCAAAGGTGCTCTATTGGATTGAGATCAGATGACTGTGGGGGCCATTTGAGAGCAGTGAACTCACTGTGATGTCCAGAAAAACACAGTTTGAGATGATTTTTGCTTCATGACATGGCACGTTATGCTGCTGTTGTGTTGGAAAATCCCAGTAGATCAGAAGTTTTGAACTTCAGCAAGTCCTCTTGACCATGTCTACATGCTTTGCTGCCAAGTGACTGGTTGATTTGCGTTATCAAAGCATTAAATAAATGTACCTAATGAAGTAGTGAGTCTATGTTCCTATGTAAAAATAATCAGATGAATCCAAAAATTAAATCTGATGATAACAGAAAAGGTCTAAACTTTATCACAACCCATCCAGAGATCAAATATAATCTGTTTTAATCTACATTGTGGTATCACAACGAGCACGATTTAGTATATAAATATGCTGTGATGTCCCGCGACATTCGTGAAAATATGCTCATTGATCACCTGTCATTGTTTAGGTCAAATGTGAAGGTTCGGTGCTAATCCCTGATCAGACTGGCCATGTCAGAGTCAGACCCTAAGAAGGTTAAAAACAGAATTACATTATTGTTGAGCTGCTGTAACTGGAACAGAAGCAACTTGCTGCATGTCCACCAGCTGGAACTAATCACAGTTAATGAGAATGGCCAAATAAAGCAATAATTAAAAACCTCCCTAAGTGCTGCAATTCATCGTGGTAGAAAGTCAGCCACGAGCGTGCACATCAGGGGACAGAAAGTATTTCTTTCCACTCAAGTGTTCAAACCAGCTTCACTTTATGTGACAGTATTATGTTGCAGACAAACATGAATGCTCAGCAGGATAAAGATATAGGATAAATATACATGTCATCATCCGTAAGAAGCAGTGTCCTTAGAAATTATGTCTTCAATGAATGCTTAATTGCCATCAGAATTGAAGTGAACACCCAGCATGCCGTGTTTTTTGTTTACAGGGGCCCTTTAAATGCATGACGTCATGCCCGCTCTGGAGCGGGCATAGACTCTAGAGGGTTAAAGTTTTAAAATTTCAGGAAAAATGTCTGGATAGTGCTGACCAGCTAAATGTTATAATGTTTAAATTTTTAAAAAAAATCTGCATTTGAACAGTTTTGTTGGGTGCAATGTGTTTCTTGCAAATTAGTATGTAAGTTTACAATTTTTTTTGACTGTTGACTTATGTAAAATGCATCCAGTCATTTAAAAACAATTTATTTAAAAAAAATTTGGATTTGTATCATATCAGCAGATATCACATGTAAAATATCAGTATCGGACCTAAAAAAGTGGTGGGTCATTCTCTGAATTCGGTGCACTTTGGGGTCTCAGGTTACTGAAAAATATACCCTAAAAAAATTGTTTCTGAATATTGCAGCTACTGAAGAACTATTTGAACCTCTGAGAAAAGATGTTTTCCCACCCTATAAATAAAATCCCAAAAAATATTAGTTATTTCTTTGTTCCTTAGGTTGTTTTAAATTCCGCCCAATTTCATTCCTGTATAACTCTAAAACATAATCAAACTATTTATTCCAGTTCCTTTGTCGTCACCTGTCCCTTGTGTAAACGAACTTATTGTACATATATTTTATTTTATTCTAAATAGTAATAATTTGACTGTCAAGTTGAATATGGCAACTTAATGTACAAGTAGTCTTTATAAATCATGAAAATACACTTTAGCATAAACATTAGATCAGGGTTTTTTATGTTTTCTACTTGTCCTCTAAACTTTACATACAGTTCAACAAACATTAGTACAATATTTGTGATTAATATCAAAAAATGTATAATAACGTATCGAGTAACGGGGTTGAACACACTGTAACAGGGTTGAACACACTGTAACAGGGTTGAACACACTGTAACAGGGTGCAATAAAAGTGACGAACACGTTCAGTGGGTGTTTCAAAATGATCAGAATAAGCCATCAAAGTTAATCTGTTATTGGTAAAATTAACAGCAAAGTGTTATCCCACAGTACCGGGATTATATCTATATTCAAAGTGGGATAAGTCAGCATGCATTGACTTCATAGTGATATCTGATCATGGTGTTTTGCAACTGCTGCACAATTACTGACTTTTACCAGGACAAAGAACTGGATGTTCTTGTGTGTGGCAGCAGCTTCTTTAAACCATATATTAACCATTGTAGGCTACTGTACAGCATCCTTAAATGCTGTAAATGCTTTGCAATTGAGGGGTGATAAGCTGTTCTGTTTATGTAGGGGTTAAAAAGTCTGTTCTATTTAAAAAGATTTTTTGGATTTTGGCACTAGTTTAAAGTACATTTGTGAAACTGTGCCGGAAGTTTGACCAACACAAAGTGGCATACAGTTGTGAAGTGTAAAGAAAATTATACATGATTCAAAACATTTTTTACAAATAAAAAACTGAAAAGTGTGGTCTGAGTCAATACTTTGTGGGACCACCTTTTGCTGCAATTGCAGCTGCAAGTCTTTTAGGGTATGTCTCCACCAGCTTTGCACATCTAGTGACTGAGATTAATAAGTAATAATAACTAATAATTAAATGCAGAGTGGGGTATAAACAGAGTAAAAAGAGGTGAACGAAAAGAAACATTCAGTGCATCATGGGAACCCCCCCGGCAGCATAGGCCCATTGCAGCATAACTGAGGGATGGTTCAGGGACCTGATCCAGCCCTAACTATAAACTTTATCAAAAAGGAAAGTTTTAAGCCTAATCTTAAAATGAGAGATTACATAGTTATCGCAGCAAAACAGGTGGCAGTATAAAGTAAGTAAATTTGTTTGCAGTGGCACATCATTTTAGATGTAGCATGTCAAACTGCTGCTTAAAAATATCAGAAAACACACTAACTGTTTCTGACAGTTTGTCACATTATGTCTCTGCTAAATAAAGGTACAGTCACCGTATTTCCCAGGAAGATAAAATGTCAATGTGTGATAACTTCACTCTGAGACGGAGAAAGGTGTAAGGAAGGGGAGAGGAGAGGAGAGGAAGATGAGAGATTTTTTAAAGATAAAAATTGTGGTTTACACAGCGAGTGACATTTGATAAACTTAGATTTAAAGCTTGCATATACAGTGCTTGTTGGTCTCTTTCTGATTTACTTTCTTACATATTTTTATATTTTTTACATGTTTCAGATCTGCTTTGCTGTTTCAGGATCTAGATGAGTTGCTGTAATTGATTGAACCATGAATTCTGGTGTCTAACAGAAAATGCCGAACACTTAATGGCCAGAAGCTCAAGCACATTTGGATTATGCCGCAGGACAATGATCTGAAACAAACCAGTAAATCCACCTCTGAATGGCTAAAAACATAAAAAAATATAAGTTGGCCTGAGGATAACTGAGGATTTGCCAACAGTGCTGGATGTCCTTGTGCTGTCTTGTTGACAGCGTTTCATGGAAATCTGCAGTGGTGCCACTGTAATAGTAGCCTGGGAAGGTGGTTCCAATCTTCAAGGAGGTGATAGGAGGGTGTGCTCCAATTACTGGACGATCACACTCCTCAGCCTCTCTAGGAAGGATGGAGAGTTGTGTTAGTCAAACCTTGGATTCAAGAAGAACAATGTGCTGTTCATTCTTGTGACAGAGCGCTGGACCAGCTATTTATCCACTGGAGGATATTCAAGTGTGCGTGGGAGTCTGCATGTATTTCTTGGACTTGGAGAAGTTATTGGACCACATCCCTCAGGGTGTCCTGTGGAAGTATGGGGTGTTTGGCCTATTGTTACAAGCCATTCAGTCCATGTATAACTGCAGTGACGGCTTGGTCCACATTTACAGCGATAATCAGTTAAGGTATTCCAGTCATGTTCTAATGGAAGGAGGCCCTGGGGAAGACAACGATCATACATTTGATTTCAAGTTCAGGTAGGTGTTCCGTTTATTCTAATATTTCTTATAGTTATTAGTGGCAAATCTTAATGAAAAGGTCAGTTTCTGCATTACATGAATTTCATTATTTTCTTCCAGGCCAGAGATGGTCCACATCTAGCCACTTATGAGTTATAGCTTTCTTTGCTCCAGCTATCTATCTATGATTTCCTTGGGGTAAACTACATAAATAATAAGTTAAGTTTAGGTCAGTTATAGCGTTGATTTCCTTTATCACCTCTGACCAGTGCCTGCAATCTTGATACATTTCGAGAAGATATGAAAATGTCCTGCTGATACATTCCCACAATTCCTCCAACGCTTAGCCTTTTCAGGGTGATTACATTGTTTACTCTTACAATGTAAAAAAAAAAAAAAAAACGCATGATGTACTGCTAAGAGAATTCCTTCCATAGGCCTGAACTTGAGTCACAGTGTTGCATATATTTAACCAATAAGCATCACTTATTATTATTTTGGCTTCTTTTTCCCATTTAACTTTAATATGTTGTATTAATTTTTTTCCCATTTGTACACATGAATATAGTCTGGATATCGGTTTCATTGGTGGTCTTCCGTTACATGATTCTAGGAGGAACTTAATCAAACCTGTCTCCTCCTCCTACTCAAATTTTTTTAAAAATATTTTATTACAATGGTGTCTTAGCTGGAGATATCTAAAAAGGTCTAATTTTTCCAAATTGTAGTTTTCCTGAAGTTGTTGAATTTTTTAAAATAAATAAAGAATTTTTGTTTGTAATCTTCCAGTAATCTGTTATACCTTTCTGTGACCGCCGTGTAATTCTCTTATCTACATTGGCAGGGAGAAAATCTCTATCATAAGCAGGTCATTGCAAAATCCGAGCGCTGCTTTCAATTTTCTCTTTGTCTTATTATTTTATGCCATGTGCCCATTTATACTTTTATCAACACGGCGATTAGGTCTGCATGTATATGTCTCTTAATAAAGCACTGATCTCCAAGCCAGGATTGAAGGGTATCTCACTATCTATCGCTTTCCATTTAGCTTCATACATTGGTTCACACCAGCCGATTACCACTTGCATTTGGGCTGCACTTTTGGCAGTTGTAGTGTCTTGTGTTTTACTCTCGGTCTTCGTTTGACCCAAAAAAGTTTTTCAATTATTCTATCCCAGTCTTTGAATTGTTTGGACGGTGCCTGTACACAGCCTGAAATACTGTAGATAAAGAAGCCTTGGTAAAAGATTCATCTTTATTTTATCTTTCCGACTATATAGGTTCATGAGTAGTAATGACCAGTGCTGTGGATCCGCTCTAATCTCTGATGTCAGTAGGGTATACTCAAAGGTATATTCAAAGAGTTTGGATAATGCTACAGGGATTTTAACTCCCATGTATTTTATAGATTCCGATTAAAACTGGACATTTTCTGAATCCTTTGTGATGGTTGATATTTATATGAAATCTGTATTTCATATTCTAAATTTCTATCCCTTCAGGGTTAATTAGCGTTACAAGCACATCGTCAGCGTAGAGGCAGAGTTTGTCCATTGTCTTTAATAGTTACACCTATAATGTTATATTCTATTCTTATATTCTATAATGGCCTGTGCTAGAGGTTCAATAAAAAGTGCAAAAAGAGTGGGGCTAAGGGGTATCCTTGACAACAGCTCCTTTCCCATTGTATCTGATAAGTCCCTATTAATCTTAATCCTAGGAGAGGGTGATTTATTTAGAGACCAAAAGCAACTTGTAATTTGATTATTAAAACCAAAGCAAAATAAAGGTCTATGATCTATGAGGTGAATAGCCCATCTCACATTATCATGGGTTTGCCTGTTTTGAATGAAGCCAGTTTGATCTGTGTCTATTATTTCAGGAATTCTAAATTCCAACCTTTTAACCAGTGTTATCACAAATATCTTATAATCTATGTTTAAAACATATATTGGTCAGTGGGAACCACGTTCTGCTTTATCTTTACCCAGTTTAGGGATCACTGAGATCACTGGTCTTCTCCAAGATGGTGGTGTCTCCCATCCTGTAAGTACAGTACATGGTTTAAACAATCCTTGAATAAGTATTTGTGGAAACATATTTTGGGGGTGCTTTCCTGCAAAGGGGACAGGACAACTGCACCGCATTGAAGGGAGGATGGATACGATCATATACTGTATGACAAGATTTTGGCCAACAACTGCTTTCCCCCAGGAAGAGCACTGAAGATGGGTCGTGGTTGGGTCTTCCAGCATAACAGTGACCTGAACCACACAGTCAGGGAAACTAAGGAGTAGCTTCCAGACTTCTGCATTTTTTGCAGCAAAACTTGCAAAATCTGCAGTGTATCAGCTACTTCTTTTCCTTACTGTACTTGTATATGACAATAAAATGTCAGCTCAATCTCCAGGGGCCCAGTCAGTACAACTGATTTGTAGCTTCTTATACGTCTATGTGAGATTCATTGAAAATTTAGCTAAAACAGTCAAAAAAATATTTTAATGATTTTTATTGACACTTACTATTAAAGTGTATGATTTTATATCGCATCATCTATTGTTGCATTTTGGTTCAACTGCTAATTGGTATAGTATTCACAACTATGATTATGTATCCCAGTGTAGAAATAATTTTCAGGGTCTATATCATTTTCCAAGTGTTGTGGCGTGTGTTCAGTGTGCACAAAGAGTTTTGGTCCCAAATTATCATTTTCTGTGTTCATTTAGGGATAGTTCATTTTCACCAAACAGAAAAGCCATCATTGTTACATTGCTTATATGCATAATTGACTGTTATGGGGTCCTAATGGGAAATTGTGATTTTGATTAACCTCTCATAATTAACATGTGTGATATTTATTCAAATCTGCAAGTTCTTTAATTATCACAACTTTTTGATCTTTCTTCCTACTCACAGTCCCTGTTGACTGAATCTTGTTTTGTTTCATTTTCCCATTTTTCTTTGTCAGATGCTCATTTATGGATACTCTGTTTCCTTTCATCTTCTTTTCCTGCCTTAGACGCATCCTTTTTGATTTTCTGTCCACAAAATCTATTATTATAAATGGTTTATCACTTTTGTTTCTGCAAGGCAGAGGATGGCAAGCCTTCAATATCTTTACTATCAACAGTTATTCTCTTACCATAGATGAACTCAGTTTCATCAGTTCTGCAGCATTTGGCTGAATCTGAACAGCGAGTATAGGCCGGTACACTTCAGAATTTATCCTGCCACTTCACTCAGCAGTCACATCATCAAGAAACACTAGTGGCTCGAACCATCCATACTTGCCCATGCCATAAAATTGCTTTCATCATGTTTGACAGATGATGCAGTATGCTTCAGAACATGAGATGCTTAACTCCTCCATGCTTTTCTCTTCCCATCATTCTGTGAGTTCATCTTGGTTTCATCTGTTCACGCACATTTTTTCCAGGTCCAATCTTATTCTGTTCTTGAGTGTAACGAGTGGTTTGCACCATGTTGTAAACACTACATTTACATTCATGTAGATGTGTACAGAAGCGTATGGCAGATGACATACTGTTTATAGTTTTGACTTTGACGGAATTACTGGAAACATTTCTAATAGTTCAGTTAGACTGAGTGAAATGTTCTAAAGACAATGACCTGTGAAGATGAGACAAAACCACCCACATTCACATTTAGATTTCATGTACTTTAATTGATGATCACCAGGCTGTTTCCCTTTTACAATGAATCTGCAGTAGTTCTAGTTTTACCAGTTAGAGTTAAAGAGACAGAGAGATATTGAATATTGCGCTGCGGAAGAAAACATAAGTTTAATACAATGCAAAAAAAAGATAGAGAGAGAGAGAGAGAATCAAACAGAACTACCAATACAGCGTCTTCTTTACAACATGTTAATAGGGCAAACAATAAAAGCACAGCCCAGTATTATATTACTGTAGGTCATTTCAGTACCAGTTAAGACAATTAGCTTTTTTCAAATATACCTCTTTAAAATAGCATTGTATTTTTTATTATTATTATTATTATTTCAATGTTAAACAAGTACATTCAGGATTATAACTAAATAAATCACATGCAGAAAGATTAGATGGACAGATGACACCATACGCTGATTGTGATCAAAAGATATCTTCATTTTAATGCAGGTATGGAGATGAAATTGAACTGAAAAATGCATTTTTTTTCTCTTTCCGTATCTTGTCAGCGTTTTGCGTAGCTTTAGCTGTTTTGATCGTCCTGTCAGTAAAATTGGCTAAAATGAACAAGTTTTGCAGAAAGGATAGTTTGTTATACCTTTCAGATTTGTTCTTTCCAGAGTGATATGTACAAATCTGTGTAAAGCACATAAGTGCACATGTAGCATTTGTTCAATTTTACTGATGGTTTTTGAGTCTGCATGTGTTTCAAGTCATTTTCAGGAAAAGGAAAAAGTTGCAGCTGCAGTTAGTACTAGGTTACCGTGTCACTGTTAATATGTTGCTTGTGGGATCTCAGTTACTTTCTCTCACATAAAACAAATGAATTAAACCTTCCTCTCTCTTTAGAACAGAACTCAGAGAGTAGTATCTGCTCGCCTTCTGCGTCCCAATAAATTTATGTCTGTTTAGGTTGGTGTGAATGTTTTTTTTTATTTGATTTTTTTGTTTTGTTTTGTTTTTGTCAGTTTTTTTGTTTTTTGTTTTTTTGATCCAGCAGCATTCATTGTAGTAGTACCAACTCTACATTCAGAAAAATAGATCTCCTGTATAGTGCATTCAGCTTCGGTATAGCAATACAGTTCAGTATTAAGTGATTCACAGCATTCTGCTTAATGCCTTAAAAAAATCTCAAGGCCGGGTATTTGGAATATGCCAACTTAAAAACATTATTCAAAGACAGTACGACAAATCAGACAATCCATAAAATCTGATCCTCACTTTTAAAAAAGCTTCTTCCTGCTTTGAACGCGTCTCATACAGCATCGAAGGGAGGACTGAAAAGGACTTTTTGCTTGCTCAATCGGTACACAAACATTTAAATGTGTTTTCAAGGGAGTCATTTTGCAACCTTCAGACTAGGGTGGATATGTAATTGTGCGTACCCAGCTGTTTAATATACAACCTGCATCAAACTCAGAGATTCTCCCCCAATGTGATAAAAAAAAAAATAGAAGCCATGTCTGCCTCTAAAACAACGCGAGCATGGGATGCATTTCGAGGCTTACACGGTGCATAATGGACGAAGGTTATGATGAATAGAAAAGGAAAACAACACTCAGTGGCAACCGTGTGAGTCGGCCATCTCTGAGTTTTAAAACTAAAAGAGAGCAGGCAAAACAGAGGCATTGGAAGATGAGGTATTAAGTAATGAGTGCTGTGAGCAGCAAAGAAATTGGCACTGGTCCCAGGCTAGCACGAAGTCTAGGTAGTCCAGCCTTCAGTTTATTTTGCCTCATGCGCTGAATCCAATTGAGGTAAAGGGCAGACTAAAGTTTAGCTGTGTGAGCTTTTAATAGAAATATCCCGACCAAAAGTACTTTATATAAATCACAACCTGCCATGCATCGTCCAGCCTCACCCTCCTTTTAGCTTTCAATCAAAAAAACAAAACAATAAATAAAAAGCATAAAATGAATTTGCTTTATTTATTTATTCAGAGAAAAAAAAATCCAATCTAAAGAACAATAAATCAGAGCTGGATTTGCTTTGCAGCACAAAATTTGAAGATCAAATCAAAAATTGCAATTTTTTTTCCATAAATCTCTAAAAACCTGTGTATAAATCAGGAAAGGAAACATGGCCTAATGTGAATATGAGCTGCTCTCAAGTTTGGCTGTAAACAAGCAGAAAGACCTTTCACAGTGAACTCGCAGAAAACTCACTGGCCTACAAAACCAAACCATGCCGCAATATAAAAACAGCTACTCAGAGCGTATTCTATACTCAAGCACACGTAAAACGATATAACATTCCTACTGCATATCTGTGACCATAATCACCACATTCATGCTCATTCAATATATATATGTATTAATATCAGGGATTAATATCAGGTAATTGCTTCACGTTGATCTCGTCCCTCACTATCAGCAGGCTCAGTCTGGAGGGGAACGTCCTGTACATAGTTTCATTTATACTCTTTCGGCTGCTACACAAACTCTCTGTGCTTCCACTGCAAACAAAAACCCGACCTCAAACAGCGCCTCCCCCCGCCTCAGAAAAAGTGCATTCCTATTTGGTGCAACACTTTGCTTTCAGACATTCATATTGGTTCGAAAGTAGTATTTCAACATGTGGAAGTAATGCTCGATTGAATTACACAGTTCCAAAGTTTGAGCGGTGGGAGAGTACTATTTCGCAGTGCAGTTTGCAACTTGAAGTATGAAGTGATTGGTCCTCAGTTTTAAAGTTGTGTACTTGGTTTCTTTGATTGTTTTACCCTGGTTTCTGACTCTGCTTCAAAATGGCTGACATGTCCTTAAAACCTCCCCCTAACTCCAAAGCCACACTCTGAAGGCACGTGAAAGAAGCCTCCTGTAACATGCTTTGTTTTTTTTCTTTTTTGTCTTGAAAAGTAAATAGAAACATTGCGGTTCCCACTGGCATATCGTCGCCTCTGAAGGGACAAGCAGGTGAGCTTTCATTGCTACATTTGCCACAGGTCACTGCTTGCTTGTTTTTTTTCTTTCCCATCCCTCTGTGATGTTAACAGAGATGGTACATTGTAGCTCAACAGGAGGAAATGACAAGAATTAAACCTTCTCACTTAAAACGCTTCCTCAGGATCAACTCATCACAAAATATATTATTTGTTTAACATAAACTCTATGTCGATATGAAGTATTTACCTTATATGTATACTGGAGTACATACAACAAACAAAGACTGTGATGAAGATTTAAAGAACACCCAGCAGAGATATGACTAGTGTAGAAACATCGTCCCTTTGCCTGGCGCCTATAGAAATCACTTGAGCATAGACAGCCAAACAGTGTAATAGTCTATCCACACTATACTGCATTTCACACTTGAAGGCTGGCTAAAGAAAGGTTTAACCCTATGCTGTTCTGTCTGGAAGAGTCCGAGCTAAAACGCAAGCAACATGCACCAGCTAAGCTGTGAGAGCCGAGAAGAAAGAGTTTTTCAGGCACCTCCTAAAACGTCACCACGAATGACAAGAAGGAATTTGTTTTTATTCTTTTTTTTTTTGTAATATAACATCAATTTATGCCATTATTGAGTTAATCAAAACACTACTGTAGCGTGAGCGGAATCGTAAAGGATGCGTTTTCTTGTGTTTGCCCATGGAAAAAAAGAGAGGTTCGGATTCAGAAACGAAAGCTTTTCTAGTCTTATAAAAACACTGTGCATACGATCTAAACTGATCACTGATCGGATTTTGGAGAATCAGGTTAATGAGAATTCCTGGTTCAGTAGTGTTTCGGTACTTGTTTTGGGCCACTTGGGAGCCACCTCTGTAAGAGCTACATGTGACTACTCTTGATTTTGACTGTGGCATTATTCCGTTGTGGGTTAATGTTTATCTGTCCTGTGTAATTATGCTTTTGAAAATTATTTGAATTTATTCCACACTTGCTAGTGCTTGTATAAGAAAGGTGTTGGGGCAGACATTTAACTCACAGAAGAAAACAAAAGTAAAAGTACAGTTTTATTTGCGAGATAGCCCCACCATCACAAAGCATACACCCAGAATTTTGACTAACAGAATCTAATGTATTGAGGGCTGGAACAAGTGGCTTTCAGACTGGTACCATGAAAGAATGAGAAGCTTTGAAGAAGCAGAGCACTGTTCACTCTCCCTCTAACTTCATGATGATGAGGAAGGGGTGTTGGCAGCGGGGAAAGCAGTGGGTGCCCACAAAGCTCAGAACTCAATCTTGCAGGCGGGGAAAGACTCATCCTGCATGACTACGGTGCTGCTGGAGGCCAGAACCATGATGTTCAGGTCTTGCTGCCTCTCGTGGGTCTGCTGATACCATTCCCGGGTCACCTCTGTGTCGTGGGTCGGGATCAGAGTCACCTGACAGAGACATAACAAAAGGAAATAAGAGGCGAGATGGCAGGATGGGGACTTGGCCACGATTTGGAGGGAACTTTAGATTCAGACTGGAACAGGAGATTCGGATGGGAGACTGCATTCAGATTTTGGATATAAATTCAATGTCTTGTGTTTTAACTAACAGTAACAATCTTTAAACCATTCTCTCTAGAGAGGGATCTAACAGCCAGAGATGTTGCAGATGCTTTTCATACTTGCCACAGATGGTAACCTTGTGACATTTACCAGATTTAGGTGTGGACAAAATCTGTACATTTCATTTAAAGAAAGAAAAATCCACAATGGTCACAGAAATAACTTGAAACTGACACAACTAAAAATAAATAAAAATTCTGTGAAACTTGCCTTGTGAAAATCAGACATTACTTTTGAATTGTGGTTCAACAGAATTATTTTAAAAATCAAACTAATGAAACTGGCACCCTCTGAAAATAAGTTGACCACAGGCTTGTGTTAAATTGTCCTGTAATTAGTATCACTGGTGTTTTCTAACTCATAGTCTGTCTGCCACAGTGTGTCTTTTGTCCTGGCAGATTACTGCCCCTCCCTGAGCCTGGTTCTGCCCGAGGTTTCCTGACACATTTATCAAATGTTTTGAGGAAAAAAGCACTCTTTCACAGTATATGGGACTATCCTAAATACAACAACAATAATAAAAGTAGTGCATATAAACAGTGAATATTGAGTATATACTCCCTAATCTTTAATGCTCCCTCAAAACAGAGTCTAACTTGATTTTGGACTTCAGCAGGGCAGGAGGATGTTTGTTTTATATTGGTGAAAATTGGATATATCTTCAATGTATGGGTGAAAAAACTGACATGGCATTGTGGTGAAAAGACTGACTTCTATAAGAAACAGAAGAGCAGGAGATTTTGAAACACTGTAGAAACCTTTAGTGGAATTTCTTGGTCATTGATTTGCACAGAAACGGCTCTGTTTCTGAGTGTGGTGTGTTTTGCTAAATATATTTAGTGCATAATCCCTGTGAGCCAAAAGCTTGGGCTTCAGATTGCTCTAAATGCTCAGTAAACTTATTATGGTCATATTGTGCGCACTGTAAACTGTACAAAAGACAAACATGGCTATCGCAACATCACAAACTGTTTTCTGAAGTCCTGTTTTGAAGTCTTGATGAATCTTTCCACTGTTGTCATCTCGTTTACAAAAACAAACAAACAAAAAAAACAAAAAAACAAAAACCCAGATGTGACGATGAAGGACAGGTCTGACTGAAACCACATGCTCATTGGCTAATGATAGCTCGTGCAGTTTCATACCAAGTTCATACTCATCAGCTCTCCAGTGAAACATTGTATGACCAAGATTTACAAGGGTGTGTTCCAGCTATCGAGGGATCGCACTCCTCAGCCTCCCCACTAAGGTCTATGCCAGGGTGCTGGAAAGGAGGGTCAGTCCGATAGTCGAAGGAGCAATGCAGTTTTCATCCTGGTCATGGAACGCTGGACCAGCTCTTTATCCTCTCGAGGATGTTTGAGTGGGTGTGGGATTTTGCACATCCAGTCTGCATGTGTTTTGTTTACTTGGACAAGGCATTTGACTGCGTCCCTCTGGGTATCCTGTGGGAGATGCTGCAGGAGTATGGGGTGTCTGGCCCATTGTTGTGGAGTGCCCACTCTGACTCAGGGACGAGTTCCTGCCCCAGGTGGAGGAGTTCAAGTATCTCGGGATTAAAATGTCTCCTGGGCGCCTGTTGGGTGAGGTGTTCCAGATATGTCCTAGTGGGAGGCAGGCCCAGGGCAGACCCAGGACACGCTGGAGAGATTATATCTCTCGGCTGGCCTGGGAACGCCTTGGGGTCCCTCCGGATGAGTTGGTGGAGGTGGCTGGGGAAAGGGAGGCCTGGGGTTCTCTGCTTAGGCTGCTGCCCCCACGACCCGGCCCCGGATAAGCGGAAGAAAACGGATGAATAGATGGATGGATGTAAGGAGCAGCCTATCAGAGCAAAGTTGGTTTAAAAGCAAAGGAGCTAAATCAGCTTTTTACAGACAGGGGTTTAATTGAGGTGCTGTACCAAGGACCAATGTGACATAAATAAGGTTTATTTTGAACTGTCAATCATGCAAAGCTACTCTAGTAGACTCCAAGAATAGGAAAGGATGATAATGAGTCACCATTAATTTTCTTATTTTATCTTGATAATTGATAGTGTGCTCACTTGAGCTTTATTCATCCCTTAATTAGATACAGGAATGAAGATTCTGGCTATATTTGCTGCTGTTGGCCACTACAAGGTCAAGTGAGTATTGCTCTGTGATACATGTGAGGTCATCCTCCTAATTATGACACCTTTTAGCTCAGTAAACCTTCCAATTCTTTACATTCAAAACATCCCAAAGTAATCAGTGTATGATACACATATACAAATTTGAAGAAATAACAGGAGAATAAGAGGCTGAGGCCAAATCAGAGAGAGCGGGTACATACCTGTAAATTGGAGCCCCACTGCGATTTGCCTTCCAGCAGGGCATCCAGGACTCCACGGCTCGGCTCTCCACTGCCTGGGTCATTCCCACTCACAACATAGTATGCAGCCCGCACTCTCTTGAAGAATTCCTGGTCGACATTCTTGGCACTGCAGTGGTTGGGCACATAGGCCAGGTCAACGTAGACAGGTGGTCCAGGGGGGACAGCTGAACTGGTTTTCTGGGAGTTATTACCTGGACGCAAAACAAGAATTTAAATTATAAAAATTACTTTGATACCAAAAGTGCAAAGAAATAAGATCTTTCATCAACTAAAAAAATTATCTAATGCTTTCATTTGAGGATGCAAACTACAACTGCAAAATGTAATTGAGACTCATCAATTAACCTAACCTCAGTAATTGCATGTCTTTGGACTGTGGGAAGAATCCGGAGTACCCAGAGAAAACCCACGCAAACACAGAGAGAACATGGAAACACCACACAGAGAGACCCCGGCCAAGGTGGAATCAAATCTAGGACATTCTTGCTGTTTGGCTTAGTGACAACCGCCACGCTACCGTGTTGCCACAAAACATATCCATCTTTCCCAATTATATCTACTGTCAGTGCGACCCTTCTCAATGTATATCAACTGTGTTTCCTGGAAACTTTGAGATTTAAGACGTTTTCCGTTTTCCATTTGTGTCTGAAATTCACTTGGATCAATCATTTTAACAACTGACTCCATTTTGACTATTGAATATTACAAGATATTTTGTTTGGATTACGAATGTGCTCCAGTTGGGACCTGAAAATTCTCCATTTTGATTGATCTGCTAACGATATCACTTACTGAGATACAGACATATCAGCTGGATGGATTGGACTGTTTAACTTCTTTTTTTTTGCAAGCAAAAAGTTATTTAAGAGTTCTGTTGTTGTAGTTATGATGTACAGTTAACTTTGATGTCACTGTTTAGTGTGCAGACTTTAAATGAAAGCCAGTCATTTGTTAATGAAGTTCTGGTGTGAAGCCTCAAGTTGAATGTTTTTGCCATTGTCATCTTAGCTTTTTGAAACCTGATGTTACAGGTTTTGAGTGGATCACTGCACACTGATTAAGGTAAAGCTTATCCTGCTGCATTATCATTTTTGAGTGCATGGAAGGCATACAGAATTTAAAAAAATGAACTTGATGTTTTATTCAATATGACATTTCTTTTTGTAACCAGAGGGGTTTCCTCCTTCTGGCCATTAGAAAGAATACAGGTTTTAGGAACCACTGCACTGGCTTCACTTTTCAGACCCAGCCAGTCATTTATGTCCAGTCTTTGGCAGCAATAAGTGTACAAACGTCTCAAAGAGCTCCTTTAGGGTCTTTGAACTCTGAATATTCAATTCAATTCAATTCAATTCAATTCAATTTTATTTATACAGCGCCAAATCACAACAAATAGTCGCCTCAAGGCGCTTTTTATATGACCTTACAATAATTACATAATAAACCCAACAATCAAAAATGACCCCCTATGAGCAAGCACTTGGCGACAGTGGAAAGGAAAAACTCCCTTTTAACAGGAAGAAACCTCCAGCAGAACCAGGCTCAGGGAGGGGCAGCCATCTGCCGCGACCGGTTGGGGCTGAGGAGAGAGAGACAGGACAAAAGGCATGCTGCGGAAGAGAGAGAGGGATTATTAATAAGTAATGATTAAATGCACAAT
>VOQJ01042661.1:0-10167 GCA_015052665.1 Apistogramma diplotaenia | reverse complement strand
GAGTATAAGGGGAAAACTGGGGGCGGCCCCCCCCCCCCCTCCCCCCCAAACAAAGCAAGCCCTCAAGCTTGCATTTCTGTACATGGAACTAGGCCTGGACCCCCCTCGGCCTCCACGGAAGAGGAGAAGGTAGCGAGTGAAGGAGGAGTCAGGCATGAAAAACAGAGCATGAACAGCTGGGATCACAGACTGGTACCCAAATGCCAGTAATTATATGTTTTAAGATGTGAAATAACTGCCTTGTAGAGAAAACACACAAGAAGAATCTTAATGCTTTCATGGTGCCTGTGAAAGAGCAATAATTGAATATTCAGATGCAGTATTAACATTTATAAAGTATGCCTATGGTCTCCAAATAGCAAGCCTTCTCAGAGATGTAGCACTGTTCGCGGTGGCTGGGATTAAAGCGAGTGTGGGTGGAGTACTGAATCACCAAACCCTCTCCTGCTTGTGTCTGGATGCGAGACTTCGGGAACACTTTGCCATTATTGGCTTTGTTGGTGCTCATCAGCACCTCCAGCTCGTCCGGTAGTTCAGCAGCGGAGGACAGATCCGTGGTAGCTGATTCTTCACCAAAGTTGAGCACTATGAGGAAAGCTCGCCGAAGCCCATCAAGCTCTCTGATGTAAGAGAAGACATTGGCGTCGTCGTGGATGTAGCAGAACCACCCACGGTTCAGGGCGAGCTCCGACTGCCGCAGTGTGTTCAGGTAACGGTACTGAGCCAGAACAGAGCTGTCATCGTTCTTCTGGACCTGGAAATGGAAGGAATGGGACGAGAGGAGGATCCAGAGAGAGATCAACATGAGCATGAGTTTCTCAGATTTTTCTTCAAAGCTGAACATTAGTGAAGGAGTTCTGTACCTCCACGTTGACGCTTTTGTAATCGGGGTGTACCGGCAGCCAGGTGACATTAGCTTTGTCATTAAAACCCGCATTGATTTCACCGTTCCACTGCATCGGAGAACGCTCGGGATCCCGACTGGCACTCTGCAGTGAAAGCATATACATGTATCTGTATTTATTGTTTTTTTTAATGACATTAAACTGGTCATTTATTGGCTGTGTGACAGAGATGTGTGACACTGAGTGTTTAAAGGTTTCTTCGGTGTATGCGCCGTACTGACCGTATTGTGTTTGCCTGCTGGGTCTTGGATCTCACTCGCTGTCACGTTAATGTTCTCCATGCCAATCTCCTCACCGTAGTAGGTGGTGGCCGTGCCGGGAAGGGTCAGCAGCATCATGTTGATGGTACGAACGTAGAGCCGACCAGCACTGGAAGAAATTCGGGGCCTGTCGTGGTTTCCGACCTGATGAGAGAGGAAAAACAAGACGAGGTGTAGAGGTGACTGAGGTGTTAGGAAGGAAGGAGGCAGGGAAAAAGTGTGCTTCATTTACTTTAATCAGCTACTAATGATTTGACTTTGTAGGAGTGTTTTTGTATTGGCAAACATAATGTAACTGCTTAGCGTTACTGTTTGTATAACTACCACCACAAAAGGCCTGTGCTTATAAAGATGCAACAGCCTGAGCGCAGGCACACAACCTAAGAATGACTCAGCAGTCCATTCTTATGAATGATGGAGACATTCATTCAGCACATGTGCCAGTGTAAAGCAGCAGTCGCCACTGCTGATCCTCATAGAACCTTGATTTGATCCTGTGGTTTTTAACCGTTGTAATAGATACTTACATTGTTATCTCTTTTTTTTTTTTTTTTTTTTGAAGAAGCCAAGAAATGAATATATAAATGCAAGTGTTGGGCCTCACCACCCAGTTGGGCCATTTTCCCTCAGGCATGTTGCCCATCCAGCGGTGAACCAGGTGTTTAGCCCACACGCCGCTGGTGTTGTGAGGGAGATCCAGCAGGTAGAAGTTAAAGGGGAAGTCACTTTCCTTTTGCAGCCGCGTGCCGTAGTACATCATGGTCTTTTCCACCTCCTCGTAATCATACGACTCCGTCACCATGAACCTGCAAACACAGCAGCAGGTGATTCTGTGTGACTGCACAGAATGAAGCTTAGGCTGATTTGGGCATTTTGTGGACATTAATGCATTTTGTAAGCAGAACACTGGATGCACATTTGTTGCAATATTATACACGGGGTTCTTTAAAAGAAATAAACTGCAACATAATTACAGGTAGTAAAAGCTAAGTAGGCAAGTGCATTGCAAGTTTAATTTTCGACCACAGGTATACTGAAGGCACCTAATCACTTCCTTACCTGTATCTACCAGGCTCCTGGCTGTAGATGTCCATCTGTGCCCTAAACTCTCTCAGTATGTCATGCAAGCCCACTTGATTGGTGGTGTAGTCACTGTGGAGGTCCCACTCTGTAGTTACCAACTCCTGGAGAGAAATGTATATGAGGGTACGTAGCAACTATGCAATTTTAGTGCTGCTCACTGACAGTGAGTTCATTCATCAGGAGGTACTGTGAAGTGTGAATATTGGTTAAACTACAGTTTTGTGCCAATTCTGTTGGTGCAGGAAGGAAAAAAATCCATCCAGGAGGTGCTGAGGATCTGACTCACTGGACAAGTAGTGGCATTACCAGAGTGCAAAGCATTGGGAATGAGCCATAGATGTGCTTCAGTCTTCACTCTTTTCAGAGACGGTGATGTCACACCTCTAAACTCATGCCACTGCCTTTATGTTTTTGTAAAGGATCATTTAAAGCCACTAAACTGGCCTAGTGTCAATAAAGTGAGCCACTCAGTAAACAGCAAGTGCTTTGTGGTAACTTGTAACTTTAAAAACCAGCAATAAACCGCTAAAGCAAGAATGTTAACTGTGAATCATGATCATGAGTGTGGTAAGATTCTTAATATACATATAAACTTTTACACGTGTTTGTAAAATACGCAGCTGTCTCGAAGGTGTCAGACTGTAAAAATCACCTCTTGCTTAAACTTGATTCGACTGTAAATGTAGCTGCAGTGCAGATCTGTGGGTATAATTCTCAGCCAACAGTGAATAAAAGAGTCCCACTGTTATGGTTTTACCCTGCAGTCATAAGTAAACTCCAGTGAGTTGCTAATCCACCAAAATATGCTCCTTCGCTTCTAATCTTTCCTCTGTGAGAAATAACTTCAGCCTCTTTGACCTTAATTCAGCATGTACAGCGAACCCTTGAGTTTTACAAACAGCGTGTTCTCCACATGAAGATGACGCCGACATTTAAGCTAGAGATAAATAATCAGTGATACACGACGTCACAGTGTGAACTGTCCCACTCGGCTTGTGATTGTTTTTGTTCTACCGGCTCCTCCTGTGACGCTGCTTTCATGGATCAGATCGTTAAATTTTGGACTCTGACATTTCAGATCTTATGTAAGTCAATAAACTAAAGTCATGTAACTCTTAAGTAATAGTTAAAATTATTGTCAGACTGCACTTTGAGCAGCACACATGACAAGCCAGGCCTGACAACTTGTACTGTAGCCATCTTATTGAAGCATTATGGGCTACTGGGACATCGTCAGCAAGATTTTCAATTTAGTAAACCTCAATGCAAACAAGGCAGTGAGTCGCAGGTTTAGTGGTAGTGGCAGGGGAGGTAAGATGGGCCATTGTTAAGTAGATCTGTATCCCAGCAACCATGCACAATGCGTCATTTGACCCTAAATTTAGTTGTCATTTCCCTTTTCCCCCCCTTTCACCTTACTGTGGAAGGCAGACCCTTTATGGATGAAATAGGTACTTTTAGAAGTTTTACCACACAGCAGTGATGCTCAGGTTATAAACTTATATCACATGAATGTGTAAACGTGTGATTGCTTCAGTCAAAATTCAGACAAAATTATGTTTAGCATTTTAGCCCCGTTATGCCCCATAATGACAGTAGAAGTAGAGACGGGGGCTTTGCACCTTTTTCCAATTTAATAACGGTTGAAAATCTCTGAGGAATGTTTTCACCATCACGTTGAATCGGAGCCACAAAGAATCAAGGTGGTTCTAAAGGCAAAAAGGGGGTCCAACACAGTACTGGCAAGGTGCGCCTAATAAAGTAGACTGAATTTTAATTTACTCCTCTAATCGTCTTCCACCATGGTAGTATAAATGTATATATTATTTATAGATTTCAGTGAGATGATCCAAAATAAGCACTCTGTCACTAATCAACTGATACACCTTCACCTGTTACACCTGCTTTGTCTCTCACTACTGAAAGTGAAAACGTCAGCAGTCTCGAGAAGCTTTACCATGTTCATCGAGTCTGCACGAGCGCAAACAGCAGCTTGCACAAAGCCAGCAGATTTTGTTGCCTGACACAAGCAGCGCCCATCAGAGATGAGTCACTTTAGCTGAACTCAGCAAAAGCAAGTCAAGTTAGATGTGTAGTGCAACACTCACTGGTGGCATGTTTGGATCCACCTGTGGTTCATCCCTCAAATGCGCAGCCTCCAGTATGTGCTTCACTGCATCCATCCTGAACCCGTCCACTCCCTTCTCCAGCCAGAAACGAATAAGATCCTACAATTTAAAAAAATACAGTTATAAAACTAGTGTTTGCATTATGTAGGAAACGAATGCTCTTTGTTGCATTTTCTTATTGATTGAGTAGAAATGTTTAGGAACAGTGAATTTTTCCTGATGTTGCATTCAGTGTTGTGTTCAGCCACAGTTAAAAACACACATTGGTTAACTGGTGTAAGTTAATGTATAATCGGGGTGTCAAGGATTACTGTTAAGAGGTGACGGTGAAATGATTATACAGTGGGAGACAAACAGGAAAACACAAGATTTTAGCGCACGCATCACTGAAGGTGCAGAACAATCAGTAGCTGAGCTCGTGTGTGTGTGTGTGTGTGTGCGGCAACAGTAATCTTACAATTATCTCTTGGCGGACATTTGGGTTTCTGAAGTTCAGGTCTGGTTGCTCCTTAAGAAACTGGTGCAGGTAGCACTGGCCTCTAACTTCATCATATGTCCATGATGAGTTCCCAAAAAAACTCACCTAAGTGCCAGATGGGAAACAAATCTCATCAATAAATAAATATATTTGGGTACATTGCACCTTTTTAGTGGAGTGCATGAATGAAGGTTCAGTGAAAATGTGCAAAAGACCAAAACATACACCAAGTAGAACAGAACAGTAACAAACACCAACCCAGTTATTAGGCTTCGGTCCGTCTGCTCTGCAGTCGGTCCACACGTAATAATCTTCATAGTGAGGCTCTCGATTCCGGCTCATGTTGAACCAGCGATGCCGATCGCTGGTGTGATTGGGAATGAAATCCATAATCAGCTTCAAACCTGGCAAAAACGAAGACGAGCATTTGTTAGTGAGACGTGCACCCTGCTGTTTAACAAACCCTCGTTCCCTCAAAACCACCATCCAGCTTCACACTGCTGCATATGTAAGGCTATTCAGAGTGCACACCTTTGTTGTGCATTGCAGCCAGCAGTTCCTCAAAGTCCTTCATGGTTCCGAAGAGTGGATCGATGTCCCGGAAATCCTCCACATCGTACCCGAAGTCTTTCATGGGAGAGCGGTAGAAAGGGCCGATCCAAACCGATTTGATGTGAAGGTATTCAAAGTGATCCAGTTTCTCCTTAATCCCTGTCAGAGCGGGGATACGGGATGTAAACACACTGGCATCTAAAGTTCACAGTCCTGATAAAGTCAAGGACTTTGGCTAGTAAAACATAATACTGACAGCATTCATTTGTAAAGCATTCAAGGAAATAGTCCACTGTACTAGGACAGCAAATGTATTTTTATATTAAAAAGTTAACCACTGAAACGGATGCAGTTTGCCATTCCCTTTGTATAATTTATTATTATTGATGGTTAAATAAAGTGAACATTTTAGTCCTGTTTTACTGAACAGTAATGGAGCTTGGTACACGCAGGGTTTTATCCTGCAAAGCAAAATCAGCAAGTTTGAAGGATTCCAGGACTACTCCAGTTATGAAGAAATCCATAATCACTGTATTGTCAGGTATTCTTAATATAGCCTAATGCTTTCAAAAGTACAGTAATTTGAAATGTATACTATAATTTGGAAATGCTCCAAGTTCTTTAAAAGTGGAAATGACTATAATATTGACTTTCCATTAGCAATGGCTTTAATGGAAATCGTATAAACTACCATAATGGTCTTTATTAGCGCTTGCAGCAGTGTCCCGGCTGACTTACCTTTGAGGTCTCCGACCCCATCCCCGTTGGAGTCTTTGAAGGACCGGGGGTAAACCTGGTACACCGGGGAGGCCTGCCACCAGCTCAGGCACCGCGGAGAAAGCGCGATCACCGCGATGGTGACCGCCACCATTGCGAGGGTGCAGCACACAGTCAGCCAGAACAGGATCTCTCGGGGGACTCGGTACCGGGCCTTAGAGGAGTACAGCAACAGCACCTCTTTAGGCATCCCGGCGTACGGTTTGAGCTGTTTGTACTCATCGGGCTCGTCCGAGACCCGCGTCCCCACGGTGGAGTCCCGCTTCACTTCGGTGTCGGAGACGCTGGTGGATGGCCCGTCTTTGTCCGCATCCTTATAACCCGGGTTTCTGGTGCACTCCCCAAGCTCCATATCGTCGGAGTTGTTTCTAAAACTCATCTTATTTCTGAAAGCGAGCCGCGCTGGTTACTGTAGCTCTCCTCCGGCCACAATGAGCGACTCAGTGAACCCACATTAAAGATGTAAGCGCAGCCAAGGATCATAGTACAAAGAGCGGAGTCTCTCTGACACACCTGTGGAATGCGGGGAAGTGGAGTGTGGATGGGAGCGGTTACAGATTAGCTTCTTTCTTCTGCTCAGCACACGGTGTTAACAGAGACATCCGCTACTTCTGTACCACAGTGTATCCTGATAAACAGAACAAACACCGAGGTGCAAGACGCGTTTTAATACCGTGGGCATAAAGATACGCCTGATTTAACCAACTGCGTTTCCTGCTTTGGGATCTTTGAATTTTAGCTGTCACCAGCATCATAAAGGCAGTTTCAAAAACACACGAGCTACTCTCATTGATTTCATTTTTAAAGGGACTTAAATACTGCAGCTGTGCAAAAGTCCTGAGCCCCCACCCCCTACTGTTGCCCCTCAAGCATAAGAGCATACAGCAGTTCCTCCAGGCTTCTTGAAGGACTTTCAAGGCTTTACTTTGGATGTTTGCTGCCTTTTGTTCCCTTTGTTACCTTCTCCAGGTGTATTGCCAACATACAGAAAATACAGTATAAAGATTTACAATGTGCATGACCTCTGACCTTTCCTTCACTGTTAATAGTGACCTGAAGTCCAAAGTGATGATAATCTTATATAGAGCTATTTTAAATCATGCTTGTTACTGCCTTTGTTTGTATTAACATATATCTAAATATCACATCACTTTGGACCTCTGAACTCTTCAAGGTCAAATAAAGGTCAAGCTTTCATAAGAAGTCTCATCTTTACAACTGGTCTTAGGATTCTACCTTTCTTTGTATTGGCAACATTTAGGAAACTATACTGATTTATGGGGATTTGAAATATCACATCGTTTGTGTCCAAATATGTTACATTTGACCTCTTATCGCACTTTGACATTTCACAGCTGCCTACTTTTCAACATGACCCTAAAATGTGTTTATATCTTTAAAGAAAGTCTCGTCAAGATAGAGAGAATGAGCTGCCTGGTCACAAATACTGTGGTAGTTACACATCAATACCAGTTATCTATCATCCACACCTTTATGTAATCAAACATCAATCGTGGCACCCTTACGGTTTTTACTGCACTACAAACTAATCAAAACACATTTTAAAATAAAAAGAGCAAAGACAACAAATAAATGAAAATGCTGCCCTGGCAGAGGTTTGTGCTCTGAGCGCCCCTTGTTAAATTATTTTTATTTACGCTTTAGAACGTCCCAACTTTCTTGGAATTGCTGTTGCATTTTACAGGAACTAAAAGAACTGAAGTACACATGAGTGAATCTGGCATTTTTCTAAAAGTAATTTTTAACACACTACCACTGATTTACCATCATTAACCTGTAGTTTGCAAATAACGAAAACATGTTACACTTGTGTGACCGTGGAAAACTGTTTGACCTAAATATGCACCTGGAAATACCGCAGATCTGAGCCATTACTGTCATTCACACCATGCGTATGTGTAAGAAAAGTTAATAAAGTTGTAGTTTTAGATAGACACCAGGCCAGGGATACTCAAACCCAGGCCTCAGGGGGGCCGGTGTCCTGCAGCTTTTGGATGCAACCCTGCTTCAACACACCTGAGTCAAACAATTAAGTCATTAGCAGGACTGTGGAGAACTTACCTGCACAGCGAGGAGGTGATTCAGCCATTCGATTCAGGTGTGGTGCAGCAAAAAGCTGCAGAACACCGGCCATCGAGGCCTGGATTTGAGCATCCCTGCACCAGGCTTTGCCCACTTTCAACCACAAAGGTCTTAATGTTAACATCCTGCTCTTTTATGAGCTACATGGTGAATTATTCCTGTACAAGATGTCCAGATGTCCTCTTGCTTGCTCCAAAAAGCAATATGTCAATTAACTACCCCAGCACACAGATCCCAAACTGAAAATAAATACAATACACAGCTTTGCTGTGGTTTTGTACCGAGCAGTAATTGCTTACATAATACAAGCTGACATTTTGAAGCTGGAACCGCAAAAAGCAGAGCTGTTTAAACTTAAATCCATCTTTTATTGACATTTATGTCCATATGGTCTTTAACATCACAAAGCATTCTGGGAAATTCACACAGGAAGAAGGGATTGTGAATACTTCAGGTGTCTCAAATGTCCCCTTCCTTTAGCCCTCTCAAAAGGTCATAGGTGATGGTTTTCTGAGGTTTTCACAGGCACTAAAAATATTGGACTAAATCAAAATCTGGAATTCATCAGTGCCACCATTTCTAACTGTATCCAAAGACCAGACACACTGGATTTCCATGCTGAAACACCCACAGGGAATGTTATCCACTGCCATTTTACAGATTCTCACCTGCGTTGCATCCTTGACCCAGCCGGCCCAAAAATAACTGACAGGTTCAGGAGACCAAAAGCTTGTAAAATTCGCTTTACTTAACAGAATGTTAAACCATAGCAACAAGTCAGGCTTAAATTATCCAGGCATCACCAAACTTTCAAAGTCTCCTTTATCTCTTCCCACAGAAGCTCCGATATCGTCTTCCACAATCAGAATAATGATCAAGTATATACTTTTTAAAAAAACTTTAAACAAAGGAAGCTAGGATAGCTTGTTCTGCCATTAAATGACCGATGAGGAGAGAATGTGATGCTGCAGTGCTGCTTGTATTCAGTCCATGCAGTGGAATCAGTGTGAGTAATGAAGAATTACATTCAGAAAAATAAATGTTTCTCCCTCCTTCCCCCTCCCTTAATTCCTCTCCAAGCCCAGTGTCTGATATAGCTTAAACAAAAACCTCAACTGAAGACTGTGTTCAGTGTGGTAAAACTGCACAATGTTAGAAAGTATAGTAATGTGAGTTACAACAATGTACACAATGGGAATGATGATGAACATGCAGATTGGGGGTTAAAAAAAAAGAAAAAAGAAAATCCAACTTGTCCATCACATCACTAAAAAGTACATTAAGATCCTGATTTGTGCTCCACTTCCTCTACAGGCTGTTCCTCTATCACCGCCTTTCCTCTCCAACATTGTCCTCCACCACACTGAACACTGTCCACGTTGTCCCCACCCACCCAGTGCATTTCACACGCAAATTACACTCCTCCCTCAATCACAAAAACATGCACTAATAAGAGATACCAACCCGCCCACTCCCTCCACCACAAAGTAAAGTTAAATCATTGCATCAAAAAAAAAAAAGTTAACTGCAAAAGAACTACACATTCAAGTACCTATTTGTCATATGGCACCAAAAGCAAGTGTACCACAATAACATGAACCAGCCAGCAATCTCTGTTAGGTCTATTCTTTCGTTACTGCCACTTCAGAAAGCACATTACATTTGCCATTAAATGATTGAAGTGTATATTACAGGTTTGTATGCATTTATAGCATGTTTTATGCCATCTCAGTAAAATGCACACACAATGTCCGTGTGTGCATTTTGCACATATTCGTTTGTTTTTTTTCCTGACAAATGTCTGTTTCTAAAGCTTCCACCATTTTTTTTTCAAAAAAAAAAAAAAAAACACTACTTAGGTTGAAAAAAAAAAAAACAAA